>VOQJ01043694.1:34762-48533 GCA_015052665.1 Apistogramma diplotaenia
GGATCTCACTATATGAATCAAACCAAGCCACTCTCTCATCTGGTGGAAAATCTGGTTCTTGCAGTTAACTACAATTTCCCCATTAACCCATAAACATTAGACTACATCAAATATTGGACTGCATTTCTGCAGTTGTGTCTGTGTGTGACACAGATAGCTCATTGAATTCTAACAAAACATAGTGCTGCAAATTCATCAACTATACATGTTTCATCAAGTGAATAATGTATCAGACCAGAACGGAGTATCAATTCTTAAAATGCCATTGTGCCAATTTACTTTTTGTGCACAAAGTACATGCTGGCTGTGTGCACAGTTAAAAATTCTTAGGTTCACAAAAATGACCTTTATACACTTGTTGGTCACTTTAATAGGTACAGTACATCAGCTCACCTTCTCATTAAGGAAAATATCTTAACCAATCACGTGGCAGTAGGTCAATGGATTCACTGTATGGCCAATGTAACCTGCTGAAACTCAACACCAAGCATTAGAAGAGGGAAGAAAGGTGCCTTTGACCTGGCATAATTGTTAATGCCAGATGGTCTGAATATTTCAGAAAACGCACAACCACCTCTAGGGTTTACAAATAATGATCCAAAAAAGAAAATACCCAGTGAGCAGCAGTTCTCTGGGTGAAAATGTCTTGTTAATGCCAGAGGTCAGTTGTATTTTCTCGTCATCCTCATCCCCATCATGTGATGACTGTACTCAAATGGCCTCCACAGTCACCAGATCACAATGCAAATGAGCACCTTTGGGGTGTGGTGAAACAGGGGATTTACAGCATGGATGTGCAGCTGACACATGCATAGCACCACATCAATACTGATCTCCCAAGATGCTTCCATCACCTTGTTGAATTTATTCCATGAATACTTCAGGCAGTTCTGAAGGCAAAAGGAGGTCCAATCTGGTATTTGGTTTGGGCAGCGATGAGGTTATTTTGGTCCTGGTGCACACATGGAAGCATGACGTGGAAGTCATGAACTGGCCTTTAGCCATTCTCATGATCTCTGTTAGCCAACTATACAGAAGGAAGTTTAGAAACCACATGTGTGGAGGAAAAGACAAACAGAATCTGCACAGTCACACCAAAAACAGGGAACCAGTGGATTTACACAATCTAATATTTTATTACAATACCACTCAAGGGTCTATCTCCCATCTCACAGGATTAAAGAAAGTGACCCAGATCAGTCGCAAAAATGCTACTGAATCTTCCTTTTACCATGTTTAAATTTGCCCCAAAGTTCCACAAAATTGAGCTCAGTGATTTTTTTTTCTATCTTGCTGACTGAGAAACAGCTGAAAAATGATTCATGGTGTGGTCATTGAGGAGGAGCTGCTCATAGACTGGTCACTGTCAGTGTGTTTGTGAGAGAAGGAGAGGGAAAGCAAGAGCTGGGGAGAAGGGGCTGATCAAATCGATGCGATGGGCACAGTGTCGCAGTGAAATGAGATTTTACACATTTTGAATAGCAAAGAAAAACTGGAAATAATGTGGTGGTCAATATTTATATTTTGGCGGGCTGCTACAGATAAATCAATGTATAACAAACACTTTCAATTACAAGCTATAATGAGGCATAAGCAAAGCTGATTCTACAGTAACGACAGATTTATTGCACCACATCTTACATGGGAGGAGCTGTCTTTGAGGGGTCAGCCTTTATAACTTTCATCTCAGCTTACAAATCTTCTGTCAAAAAAATAAATAAATCAGGCTGTATGAATTATGAAAGTTTCCACTGAGGTTTAATATTTACAGTGTTAAACTATACTCAAGGAAGCTTATGTGCCCCATGAAGTCTGAGATATGTGAAGAGGTTCCAAGGGGGGAGAGCAGTAATTCAATTTGGCCCAATGAAAAGCACACTGCATTCCTCACAGAGATTGTTGGAAGCTTTCCATACTTTATTAGATCCAGTTGTTGTAAATTACATTATGAAATTCTTGCTCAATGGATTTAAATAGGCCACACTGGGAATGCTGACATTTTCTATAAAAAGGGTCAGTGACCGTCCTTCCACCAGTGACCTCACTGAGGGCGGGCTGCTGCAGGAATGGATGTCATGCCATTGCTACAGAGCACATTTTAAAGTTGGCGTGTACGCATCATCAAGTGAGGTGAGACAAAAAGGAGCAGGCTCGCTAAACCTTGTCCGACAGCATTATCGCGGCCGTTGGAAAAGAGTGGAGGGCACTATGTAAACAGCTTTCTCTCAGACGTCAATAAATCCAGACCCATTACAGGAGTGAGGTGTCGGTTTGCATTCTAACATCAGGGTTCCACAGAGAAACTCGCGCACGTGAAAACGTTCTCATGTATGCACACACACACACACACCCCCTCAGAAAAGCACAGGCACATAAACACACACACACACACACACACAAAATATACATAAGCACACATGCACGCATTGTGTGACAGAACAAACAAAGTACGGATATCTGCTTCTGTTGCTAGGATACCACTTCTTCTGGCTCCTAAGTAAATCAGGGTGACTGGTGGCACAGACAGCTGTGAAAAATTAACACAAGCTGTGGTAACAAAGTAAAAGTAACTTCCATGCTGATGCTCAAGGAAAACACATTCACGTTCAGTTTGATTTAAAAGATACGTTTGCAATTTCTTTATCCTCGGGTGCCAAACAGATTTCGCTTAACGTAATCATCCCTGCTCTCCACGCCGCTTATTCGCCAGCTACTTACACTGCGAGACTGCCTCACAGCTTTACGCGTCAGTAAGGAGTTTATCCACTTTCTGCATTTAATCGGAACAAGTAACGGACATTATAACTCTCCCACGCAAATACTTCATTTTACTGGTGATTTTAATTTAGGGAGCAGAACCTCACTGATGGGGAGGTAGCCAATGAAAATCTCACATATTCACCACTAAAATTCCATCCACAAGTGAAATCATGCAACGTCACAGTTGTATCAAGGGCTCAGTATGCTTGCATGACATCTCAAGCTTTACAATCAATGAACTAATTGGGCCTGCTTGATTATGGCAAAAAGCATAACTTTGTTTGCCAATAATCTTGATTATTTAATATGACTGTTCATTAACTCAAACATTCACTAAACTTTGTTTTGTTTAAATATTTCGTTTCCCGGAACTTTAAATGTAGCCTCAGTGGAAGACAAATACACTGCAATTTGGAAAACACTGAGGATGTTGTGCAAAATGTAAATAAAAACAATATTCTTATGACAAAAATGATTTGCCAGTTGCATTAACCCATATTTTATGCACAATAAAACACATCAAATGCTTGAAATGAAAAAAATTAGCATTTCATGAGAATTTTTAGCACATTTTGAACTCATGGCAGCAACACATCGAGAAACTTGAGACAGGGCAGTGTTTGCATCCCCTCCTCTTAACAGCCACAACGGTCCCCAAACATCTGTGAACTGAAGAGACCAGCTGCTGGACTTTTGGGAGAGGAATGTTGTCCCATTCTTATTTGAAATAGAATTCTTTCTTGGCTGTATTTTTCATTTCATCATGCTTTCAATTGGTGAAAGGGCTGGAATGCACACAGGCCAGTTCAGCACCTGAAGCCGTGCTGCACTTTGCAGTGTAGCGTTGTCTTTCTAAAATGCGCAAGGTTTCCCTAAAAAACACGTCATGTGATCCATCATGAAACCTGTATATACCCTTCAGCATGTGCAGGTTAACAATTCAATAGGCACTAATGCACTCAATACCGAGCCAGGTGGTTCCTCTCCTCTTTAGTCCAGAGGATGCAGCTTCCGTGCTTTACAAAGAGAATTACATTTTTTTATATTTTTTCTGACCACAGAACAGTTTTCCACTTTCCACACAATAAATCCCAAATGAGCTTCGGCCCAAAGAAGACGGCAGTGGTTCCGGATCGTGTTCACATCCATTTTCTTCTTTGCGTGATAGAGCTATAACCTGCATTTGTGGACGGCTTGGGAAATTATGTTCAGATAATGATTTCTGAGCCCCATGCGGTGATTCCAGTGACAAAATCATGCCTGTTATTCATGCATTGCTGCCCGAGGGCCCCGAGATCAGAGGCATCAAGAGAGGGCACAGAGATTTCTCCAGATTGTCAGACTCGTTTGATATTATGTAGTGCAGATGATGAAATATTCAATGTCTTCGCAATTTTACACCAAGAAACATTACTCTGAAACTGTTCCACAATTTGTAGACAGGTTTTTGCAGCTCTGCATCACAGAAGTGCTGCCTGTGTAAGATGCTCTCTTAATTCCCATTAATGTTATTGACCTGCTGCCAATTAACCTCGGCACCACTATGTGTCACAGCCTTTTGTTTCCCACATCCCAGCCTTTGGTGAGAATGTGTCACATCCATCACATTTCAAATGTACCAATATATTTTCACAGTAAAATATCTCAGTTGAACCTTTAAATGTCCTCTATGTGCTGTTGTGAATAAAATATGGATTTATGAGATTAGTCAATCATTGCATTCGGTTTTTATTTACATTTTAAACAGTTCAAACTGTTTCAGAGTGGGTTTTTTTAAATAACTGGGGGAAAGAAAAGAATAGATATGGACACATTGAGACTTCTATGATCATCAAATAAGCATATTTTAAAAATACATCCTTTAAAAACTCCTTTGTGTTAATCTTCAATTAACCCACATTGGAATAAAATGGGAAGAAGGCTAACAACGGTGGCGCTCGTGTTATGCTAGACCTGCAGCAGAGAAAGGCACAGATACGCTGTGAGCAAATTCACATCTGTGTGTCTGCTGTGACCCGTGTCCCCTCTCCCTACACCTCCATCGTCAGACTGTTATTGAGCAATTATGGCCATTGATTTTCTCTCTCTTCTCGGTGCAACACTATATGACAGCTGGCCTTTGTAAGTGGCCTCACTGGACTTCTAAGTGCTGCCGCTGGTGGTCACACTATTTGCTTGAAGATTCGTCCAATCTAAGTCAGCAGTCGTGACTTGGTGAGGCCCTTTGAAACCATCGTAGCCTTTCGTGCGAGTTGTTCACACCAAAACATGGAAGGACCACTCCTTGATTTTTACCCACCTTAGGATAAGTGAAGGCCAGGTTCTTTTTTGTTTTTTTAAACCAAAGGAAAAGGAATTCCCAAAAGCAAACACAGCTCATATCTCAGGTCACGAGTTATTCTCATGAATCTCCAGCTTTCTATCATCATCTACCATCTGTCTTCAATGTAGCAGAGCAGCTCCCAGCTCTTAAACTGTTATTCTACCTGGTTAGCATGCTGTTTGATGGTTTGCAACACGTGTTTCACAAATTACTGTTTGTCCTTTTAAAAGAATGCCGGAAAAAGATTATTTATCATCGTCTTTCTGCATTATGTGATTAAAACCGTAGATGAGAATGGCAACCCACCTACAGATCCAAGAACAGCACATGTCAAGTAATAATTATTCAGAGTAGGTTAATACTCAGCTGCTCAAAGGCTCCTTTTCAGTTTTCAATCTAAATGCCACATTGATAAATCTATTTGACAGTAAGTCTATAATTCATGTTTTTAACAGTTTGCAATGAAACTGCTAAATACTTCACTTAAGCAATACCTTCTCGAATTGACAGCAAGCTCCAAAGGAAGTGAAGTCCCAATCAAAACACAGCATGCTACTATTTTGGATATATGTGTGTGTGTGTGTGTGTGTAGAGGTGTGTGTGTAAGATGATGGCTGCAAGCTTTAGCCCCTGATCCACAAGGAGGAAATGGGTAATCTTTTTTTCAAATAATGTCTGTTGTTCTCACGTTGCCACGGCTTTAAACACTTATTCTTACATCTCCGCATGTAAATGCATTTTTAGATGTATTTTTAGCACAAATTGCACAAGTGTTAACTGAACCTCCCACCTTGGCAGTTACCACCTTTTGAGCGGCTCAGGACTCCAAAACAAACAAAGAAAACTATGCAAGAACACCATCCAATTACCAGAGTGAGACTCAAGCCATCAGTACAGACAAGTGTGAAACAGCTTGATACCATTATTGTAAGGCGGGGGAGTTATAAGAAGGCAAGCAGAATACTGCTTCTGCCACAGCATGAATGTTTGACTCATCCTCACGCTCAATACAGCTGTGTTCTTTGCAAGCACAGGACCTTTTCAAAGATTCCACATTAAAGTGGCCGTAACTTTAGCGGGTTTTTTTCTCTTTTCCTGAAAATGTGTTCGTTTTTGTGCATGCAGGTTTTTCAAAACTCACAAAGGCCAAAGTGGTTGTTTACACTAAAACATCAGGCCACAATCATGCAGCCTGACTGCATGATTTTACTTAGCATGTCACTTTTCCAAGAATTGGCTACATGAATCTTCAAAGAAAGTGTGATGAAGAGCAAAAAAGGACACAAGTTATTTTATAAAAGACTTCTCCGTTTCCATGGCACAAAGCTAGAGGAGATTAACTCATAAAATCATCACTGGCTATTTGCCAAATGGATTTTAAACAAACATCAGCATTGGCCCCTGAATTTCACAACTGGCACGTTACCAATTACAACCTCAACTTCCAGCATAAAAGCACAACCACGAAGCCCTCGCTATGACTTTATAAACATTAAAATTAAAGAATAAACGGATGGTTGGGTGGTCAGGTGGGTGGAAGAATAAATGACAGTAATTCAGCACCTAAACAAACTAACATCCAAATAATTATAGCAAGTCACCTGACGTACGGCAGGAGGCAAAAACACGACAGCAGATGGGAAAATAATTTAGCAGGAATTCAGGAAGACAGATGTGCCAATCAAAATGTTGACAGCTCAGTAAGTAACACGTTTAGGGTCCACAGTGAATGATATTTAAAACCTTAATAACCACCCCGATGACGAGAGGCGTTTCATTCTGCCTGTCCTCTGTGATGTGAATGGGTTGACAAAATATTAGACACACCTGACAAGCATAATTAAAAATGATGTCTTTCACAATTATTGATAGACGTTTAAAACAAGTAAACAACAAAAAATGGAAATTAAACCCCACAGTGACGCCTGAATACAGGTATCTGTGTGACTTGAGTCACCCTTCATTCAATTTTGCTATGAAAGGCAAAAATGGACTTCCAAAAAGCTTGAAAGTCACTATTTATATCTTATTTATATTTTATTCTTCACCACTGCCTGCCTAAACTTCCTTAAACCAGCTTTCGGGAGTAGTTCTCTGGGACATTCAAACTTGGATGTTGGCTGCCTTCTGTTCCATTCTCTGTCAGGATCAGCCTACTCTGCTTACATAACGCTTTGGGGAAGCCAATCAATGAAAGATGGAGGTCCACTGTGTTGTTTTTTATCCTGGTGGGGGATCGCTCTCATGCTGAAAATGAAGCCATTCAAAATCAGATGCTTTCCAGATGCTGTTGTATGGTGGATGAAAATCTGATGGTACTTTTCTGTATCTATAATTACATAAATTTTGACAGAATCCCCGACACCACTGGCTGGAATGCAGCCCCGAGCCATGACGCAGCCTCCACCATGTTTGACAGATTTGATTGAAAAGGTTACAGTTTGGATTCATCACTCCATAAAATCTGTTGTTGTGTAATCTGGCATACCTCAGCCCTTTCTCCCCGTTTCCTTTGCTTAAGAACAGCTTACTGACAGACATTGAGACCATTTATGATGTTTTGGTGAACAGTGGATTGTTTGTTTGTTTGTTTTGTCCTCTACTTGTCCAGTTTAACAGCTTTTTTCTTCTTTTTTTGTGTAGGTTGTTGTTGTTGTTGTGCAGCTTAACAAAAATTAAAAAGGACTGGTCTTAAAACGAGTGAAAAAGCGAGACTTTCAGGAAGTCTGGAGAACTATTACTCAAGACAACTTTAAAAATATAAAGAAATGAGGGGTGGCTCAAGACTTTTGCACAGCACTATAGATTAATGAGAAAAGCAATTGCAGGGCTGTTGCATTAGACTAAACTAACTAACCCGAATCATCACATGTTTATAAAGAATCGTGCACTCGCCACCAGTCAAACAGTCAACACTTTGATATCAGCAGCGCAATTAGCAGATAGCAAACCAACAGCCAGCAGCACATTTGCATCGCGTCGCTACACCTGCAGACATGCTGGGAAGTCATTTTAGCATAAGTAGTTAGATCTTACCTGTGTGACGTGAAGCCGGTTTCATGTGGGTTGTATTTGAGTGTTAGGAAAGTACTGGTCGGCTGCTCCCACAGCTAGGCAGCTAACACAGGTGTGCAATGTGAGGCTAACAGCTGACTGACGAGAAAACGGCTGTTAGCTTGATTAGTAAATGCCACGATAGGTGTCTTTACTAATCAGCTGAATCAGTCATTAACTTTAGCTTAGTCAGCTGTGTACGTTTGTACACCAGGTGATTTTTTTTCTTCTTTTTAAAATATTGTCTGTTTCTATACTTTTGTATGTTTTGTGCACCAAAATCTGCTTTTAATGAACTACTAGTGGCAGTACAGTAGTACCAGCATTATTGTAAAGGATCCGTCCATATTTATAATGAATGGCATTATTTTTGAACCTGCATATTTCTATGAGAGTGGCTGCATAGTTAACCTGTTCACCTTACATGCAAAAGGTCCCTGGGTTTCATGCACCTATTTTCCACTTTACTGCATCGATGTATGATAGAAATGTTTTCATTTATATAAAAGAGCGCCACAAAAGTAGATGAGGAGAGGCTGTGCTGCCACTGATTGGGATCACAACACTGTGTGTGTAGTGGGGTCTATGCTAGTCTGGGATAATTAAGTGTAACATAAAAGACTCGGGCTATATCCACAAGTGCACAGGTACTTTCTGCTTTCCTTTTCAAAAATATCTCTGTTACACATGAAAACACAAAAATACGATGTCAAGAGCATGCCAGAGTAATCCTAACCCTATCCATTCAGAAGGCTGCTAACACTAACACTTAAATGTGCAGAAAAATATTTTTTGTTTTTCTTGTCCACATGTAAACATAGAAACAAGGTTCTGAAAATCTTCACCCTGAAAGAAGTCTTCATCTTTGACTGCCTTAAATGCTCAAATGGAGAAAGCTGTTTACCAGGTTGATGATAAGGACCATAATGCTGGTGTTATAATTTTTTTCATGTTTTTCTGGGAGGGACAAACATTTATATTTATTGTGGTAATGTCCATTTTGTCCTCCCCTTAAATCTACCTCCAAAACTACATCTTACTTCACTGGAACACCTAATACAGAAATTCAGTGCATCACGCTACTGAACATTGATTGTGAGCTGAGCTGTCCTTGGCGAGGTTGTCAGAACAAAAGGATACAAGTTAGAGCCACCTGTCTAATGCTGTGTAGGCACCCAAAACAGCTCTAACACACAAGTGCCAAAATCTGCATTGTTCAAACAACCACTTGAGGCTCCAAAATGTGCTCGTCCTGAAACAGCCAAAGTTTATAGCGGAGGAAAGGCCCGGTCCATAAACAGCTTTATTGCAATATCCAATTTTCCCACGTTAAAACATATAGATATACTGTATAGAGGACACAGGGAAGATCAATGTGTGGAAGTACAGCTAACTGCAGTCTGAGACAAAATCGATTTTTCAAAATAAAACAGCTAATACAGGCACTGGTTGGACTAATCAGGGTAGAGCATATAATTATCAAGTAAAGCTGACAATGTTAACAGACTGAGAATTACAAAATAAAACAGGAAATTAGTCGCTCGAACGCAAACATCATGACAGCCTGCTCCGCTTCACCTCTTCTAATTTGATTCACTGAATGGAAACACAGCCTGTAATGTTAGTCACTTTTGGAGCGTTTTGAGGCAATTATGTGACAAATGACAGAGCTTGCTGTGCAGTTAATTGTACCAGTTAAGTGTTTATTCCAGCTTCGGGGAGTGAAAAGCCAGTATTTGATCTGTATGTGTGTTGTGATGCACCCGTACTGTCTACAGATGAGGTGTGTGCGTCAAAGTAGCATTCATGAGACATTTTCAGCATCAAAGAGCATCACACTCGCATAGTTTCAAAGTGCATCGCGCTTCCACAGGCAAACAATGTTCATACATCCTCCTGTCCACGTGATTTAAAAGAAAACCTGTTTGTCTGTTTACCAGGGCCATTTCCTCCCTCTGATCCACGGTCCAGGGGATGTATTTAATTTGAGAAAAATAATTTTCATACAAAACTTTAAATACATTTATGGGAACTTACTTGGGGGGACGGGGTGCATATTGAGAAGCTAATATTTGTAAAGTTCTGTTATGAGGTTCATAAAGTTTAGCTGAGATAATTATTTTTAAATTAGTCCAACATTTCATATGTTTTCCCTGCCTGCTGTGCACGTACCATACCGTTTCCACTTTCACACACCTCCACAGAGGTCCTTGTGTTTACAGCAGATGAGTCCTTCTGATGTGATAACTGTAATCATAAAAGCGGATGATACTTTTGGAAAAGAAAAAAAAAAACATATTGCATTCTGCATCTGCTTCCATTTTATACATAACTGCTTCTGTTGCTATGCCAAATTTATTATTTTTATTTCATCAAATTGCTGTTCTCAGTGTTGAACATCTGTGCTTCCTGGGTTTGTTTTTGTATTTTATATATTTTTTATGGTATTTGTGGCCAACAGCCACAGCATCACCTGCATGCACCAGAAGGTTTGAAGAAAAAACATCCAGATCTGAGTTTCACACTTACTGCAGGTCACCTTGTAGGCCATCTGACACATTCGTGGGTAACACTATTAAATGGACTTTTGATTAAAGATTATTTTTGCAGCATTCTGCTTTTCTCAAGGTCTGGAATAAACCTTCAAGCGCACATAGATGTTTACATTGATTTATGACAGAATTTAAGGTGAAGCGTGTTTTTTTTATTCCAGACAGGTGCTCTTTCAAGTTAAATATTTCTCCACAGACGCAAACACTGCAGCTATAAAAAGAAAAGAAAAAAACACAGTTTTTCTTCATAATAAATGAGGCTAAACAAAGAAAAAAAATCTCTCAGTATGTAATATATTCCTCAATGTGCCATATTAAAAGAAAACAGCTTGAAATTATAATCCCTACAAAATGTTATTATAATTTATCCTGCACTGCTTATTATTTGATTACAAAAGCTTAAAATCATAATCATATGGTGTTGATGTGTTCTGTATTTTTCCCTCTGTCTGAACATCTGTTTTAAAAGGTCAGCATCACCCTGTCAGGGCTGTTCTTATTGTCATGAATTTACACTGTGCACCAAAACACCTGTAAACATTTTTTCTGGCTCATTTCATATTTGTCCTTATCCATAATGTATCCTTCTTTGTGTGCTGGTTTCAGTAGCTGGGCTAGCACAATCTGAGACTGAAACATAACCAAACATCCTGTGTGGCTCTCAGTTATCCAGGTCAGGGTGGTCACGAGAGCTTGAAAAGAAGGCACTCCCTCGGACTTCCTTTAGGTTTGTGAAAACGTGTTGCCTCTCCTTCAGAAAGCTTCTTCAGTTCTCAAACCACTTACGGAAAGTCTCGCATTGCCACCTTGGAGCTGGTCCCGAGGGTCAGTACCATCACTGGGGTCAAGGTGTGAAACCTCTGCCTTGCTCCACCATCATGTAAGCTAATGAGGTTGGGGTTGAAGTGCCTGGGAAGACTGCATCATAGGTGTAGTTGGTGTCATAAACCACCAACAATGGTCATTCACACATAAATATCCTCTTTTACTGCTCTCCCACACCAGCTGTCTTCTCAGTCCAAAATGTGAACGCTGGCATCCGTGAAAGAGTTTCCCTTCTCCTGTCTGGTTCCTGCACCAAAGATGTTGACACTATCAGAGCTTAATGACCATCGGCCCACCACATCTGATGGAGGTGCTGGAATCACTAGTCTGTAGTTTACCTGACAGCCTAAACTGGGAGTGGATGATGCAATTATCTATGTACTGCAGAGAGCATGAGGGAGCTTTCTTTGATTCCTCAAATGCCTTTAATATAATCCTGCAGCTGCTACTCTAGGTGGCATGATGATCTATATGACATCTCTATGACCCCTCGTATCGGTACAGGATGTTGATGCCATGGATTAGTACAAGGACCACTATTGTTGTCAGTCTATTGTCCACACTGACAAAAGACTGACCTGAAAGACCAGAAGTCTCAGCTTCCTTATTCCCCGAGGAAGCCGAGACCCTTCAACATACACAGCAGAATGTTGGAGATTCTCTGTCAGTCTGTTGTGATAAGTGCAGTGTACTTTGCTGTGGTCTGCTGGGAGAGCGGCATCTGAACTGGTGGCACCAACATACTGTATAAACTGATTAGGAAAGCCGGCTCTGTGATTATCTGTAAACTGGACGCCTTTGAAGCAGTGGCGGAAAGGAGCGAACTGTTATCTTTATGACGTAACAAAATAATTTCCCAAAATATTGGAAAAATAAGGTTTTTCTTATCTTATTATTGAATCTTAAAATTTTAAATTATTATACTAAGGAATTTAATTAACCTGATCACCTTTGGTTCTGTTCTTCCTCTACATGCCTTCCACCTTATCCACGCGCTCCATCTCGACATAAATGCATAGAACTGCGTTTGAAGGAGAAAGGAGTTGAGGTAAAGGCACTTTTGTCTAGAGAACTGCCAGTCAGGGAAGCATTTAACAAAATGACATATCCTTGTCATGCAGACATCATTTTACAGCAATTAAATATGATGTTTGACACAATTGCCTGATAAATAGTTCCTTTATAGCCCGACTGCAGCTGTATTTTACCTCAGGTGTAGTTTTTTTTTATATCAAAAGCTGCTTTTAATTAAACTCACATCACGGCATGGCATGACAAGATATCAAAACAGTTTTAATTACGCACAGAAACAGTGAACGGGAGAAAGTTTAATCATGTTTAATAACTGAAACATCATGCAGAGAAATTGTTTAAGAGTGCTTCTCTTGGTATAGATTTCATTGTCCAGCTGTGTGCCACGCCTTTTTAGACACTGATGGTAAAAACACTTTAGTGTACAGCTCATTCAGAAACCCTCCTTAAGATGCATTTGAAACTTCCCCCACTGTGGCATTCAGAGTTTGATCTCCAGATCCCAGGCAACAGGCTGGAGGACAGAGGAGACAAGGAGGCAAATTAGAGGAATGATAAAAGCCCAGTACTGACAACCGCTGCAGACGGGAAACAATAGAAATCCATTTTCAGGGTGCTGATCAAACACGTGCCAAACAGAAAAGAGAGTCATTGAAGAGGATGAATGCGAGACTCATTACTTTCCCAGCCAACAAAAACGTGTTGAAAAGACGACCAAACACAATATCCGTGCGTCTGCTAACTGATGTGTGTAGGTACCAGGTGGTGATCGGTGAATCGTGGTAGCGGTGTCGTTCCGAGTCATGCATTTCCCTCCTTTTTCCCAAAAAAAACACACCTTAGTTAAGATGTCCACCTGTGCCTTTAGTCATGCAGCTTGCTTTGTGAGTCTAAATGAGTTTACAGATGTTTGCAGCTGTTTCATTTATTTATCCCCGTGCCAACTTTCACGTGTGCAGATTCGTACATGGTTACAAATAAACACAGCAGCTACATGTTTCAGTTTGGCTGATTGTTTCTGGGACACTTTCATGCTGTGCGTCAACCACAACCACACTGATCAGAGCAGCACATGATTCGTAGTTCAAAATGATCCTTATTTACTTTAAACTGGGCCTTGGTGTAGCGCAATCGTTTATGCACTGTCTGAACCCATCCATCCATCCTCTGCTGCTTATCCTTTCCAGGGTCATGTCGGGGAGGGGGGGGGGTCTTATCCCAGCTA
>VOQJ01043694.1:64402-89890 GCA_015052665.1 Apistogramma diplotaenia
TTTAAATTTTTGATTTAACAATGAAAAAAAAAAAAAAAAAAAACATTGAGTGAGATGTGCTTTGCAGATTGCGATAATGTTGCTCCTTTTTAAACCAGGGAACCTTGAAATCAGGACAAACCAGGCAAATGAAAAGATTCTCAGAAAACGGTGCCTCTTCTTTGCAGCCTGCATGATCAACTTTTAATTAAAGCAAGCACAACACAGACATCAGCCAGTCAAAGCTATTGTATGTTCATTAAAGGTTGAGCACACAAGTGGCACTTCGGTGCTTTTGTTAGCGCTGACATTTCAACCAAATTTATATTTTATAAAAGAATAATAAAAATTACTCAGCCTTTACTGTTTTAAATCATCCTGAACCTTGAGGCCAGTACAATAGAATTCATTATTTCAGACTGCAGGAAATCATAAAATATACATTAAAAAACAGGGGTGGCCCACTTCTCCCAGTCCCAGCTTAAGGTATTTATATTTTTTTTTTAAATATGCTGTTTAAAACGCGCCATTCATGAGATTTTAGGTTTCGCTTTTATTCTCAGCTCGCCTTCTGAGCGGCCGTGGCTCAGGCGGCAGAGTGGGTTTTCTGCTAATTGGAAGGTCAGTGATTTGATCCCCGGCTCCTACAACCTGCATGTGGAAGTGTCTTTGGGTAAGATACTGAATGCTAAGTCGCCCCTGGTGCATCCAGCGGAGTGCGAGTGTTGAGTTAAAATGTTATTAAGGCATAGAAAAAAGCACTTGGGTGAATAAGGCGAGTAGTAAAAAAAAGTGCTTGAGTAGAAAAGTGTTGCATCAGTGCATTTACCTTTTGTATTTTGGCACAATGGTTCAAACTTCAAGCTTTGGGCAGCTCTAGAAGCACCAACAGATAATAAGACAACAACCAGATATCATTGTGCAGAGTACAGTACAGGTACAGTACAGTATCTCTACTGTATCTGTACTGTACATCTGTACTGTGCAGAGTACAGTACATCTGTACTGTGAAGATGTACAACAATTGACAATTGTTTGATTTTGGTTTTGAAATCAGTTTAGTTTCAGCTAGTTTTCAGAGTGTTCTAGTGTTCACTAGTTTCAGTTTTTAATTTAATTTAATTTGCTTTTAATAGTTGTTTGTTAGGAACATATTTTAAAATGTTCAGAATAGATATTATGATACAAAAATGGTACTTTTTGAAGGCAAGCTTCCTACCAAAGACACTGCATCAAGTATAACAACTGAACGTCGTTAAGAAAAACATTCAGCAAAGGTACATGGGAGTTCACCCAACCACTCCGCTTGTGTTTTGTAGGCTAAGAGAACGTATTCAACTGCATTCCTTGGGGCATCCTACTAAGAGTGCTTTGGGAATGTGGGGCATCTGGCTAATTGTTACAGGCCATTCAGTCTCTTTACAACCATTATTAATGCTTGGTGCTTGGTTCATCTTGTCAGCAGTAAGTCAGACGCGCTCCTGGTGGGAGCAGGATTCTGCTGCAGCCTTTGGTGACCCTTCGTCAGTGATTCTGTTCATAACTTTTACAGGCAGAATTTTGAGGTGCAGACAATCAGCAAAGCATTTCAGCTTTGGTCTCAGGATCTTGATGTGACTTCATTGGCTTCATTGAGTGATGACCTCTGGCTCGTACTGGGGTAAAGGGGGTAAAAATTAACACATCCAAGTCAGAAGTCATGGTTCTCCAACAGAAAAGGGTGGAGTCTCCACTGTGGGTCAGGGATGACCTCATAGGTGTTCATAGGTGAACAAGAGAGCCAGAGAGCAGAGTGGGAGATTAACAGACAGTTTGGTGCAGTGCAATGTTGTGGTGAAAATAAATATGAGTGTCGCTTTACTGGTAACTAGAATAGCCACTACTTCTCACCAACAAAAGGAGCTTTTGAGGTGTTCAGCCATTTTGTTAGGATGTCTCCTGGGTGCTTCCTAGGTGAGGTGAGAAGACCCCAGAGCAGATCCAGGGCACACTGGAGGGATTCTTCCTGGAAGAGCTAGAGGAGGAGGTCAGGAAGAGTGAAGTCTGGGTAACTGTTTGGACTGCTGTCTCTGCAAATTCAGTTCAATACAAATTTATTTATACAGCGCCAAATCACAACAAACAGTCATCTCGAGGCATAAGGTATTGTAAGGTAAAGACCCTACAATAATTACAGAGTAAACCCAACAATGAAAACGACCCCCTATGAGCAAGCACTTGGCAACAGTGGGAAGGAAAAACTCCCTTTTAACAGGAAGAAACCTCCAGTAGAACCAGGCTCAGGGAGGGGCAGTCATCTGCTGTGACCAGTTGGGGCTGAGCAGAGAGAGACAGGGATGAATAATAACGAATAATTAAAGCTTATCAGTTGGATAAAATCCACAGCAGTTTGAAAGGCTAAAAAAACACATTCTTAAAATGGTTTACTTCCGTTTTGTGCTCTACAGTTTTGATGGAGTTTTTTTTGGGGGGGGGGGTGTTTTTTTTGTTGGATATTCGCTAATCATTGTTCACAAACTGACTCTAGGATGCATCTTGTTCTTGCAGATTTAAAATTGTTTATGGGAACGAGTCATTATTCTGTGTCATTCTTTGGAAATTATTAACAATCGCTGCACTTTTTGTTCTCTGAAGCATGCACTGTGGAAAAAAAAGAGAAAACTCCTAACCTTTCTGCCTCCGCTGTCAAGACATGCGAAAGGCTTCACAACCCTTCATATTCTCCCTGTACAAACAAAAAGTGATTTTGGCAATAAATGACAACATTACAGTGAATTTATTGAATCACCTAAATTAAATAGAACTGCTTAGGTTTCTCAAAGTTATGATTCCTTCTGAGGCGATCACGCAAATCATCAATTTCCCTCCATGCTTATTACATCTATGAGTGTTTTCATTTTGCAGCTTGACATTGCAACAAATAACATTTGGATATTAGATCAGAAAAATTCGGTTTTATCTCTGAGTGAGCTGCTTCCTCAATCCTGTTTACCCTTTCAGAGCTAATGGGTCGTAAATATACATGTCATTAGGAGAAAGATGAGGGGAGGGAGGACCCGTGCTCTGCTGTATGATATATGTGCATATATTCCCATCTTTCCCTCATCTCATTGAGGTTCTACATGTGGTGCTGCTGCGAGCCAGCAGTCATTGCTGTGCACTGTTATCAGTCATTTCCTGGCATGGTGTCTTCTGGCAGAGGAATAAGCCTCCATGGCCAATGATAACTCCCACTGCCAACAGATACCTCTGCATGGGTAAAGCATGACTGGGCCCACTGATAGTCCTCACTCCCTGTTTGTCCGTGTATGTGAAAAATGCATGATGGCATCATGGCTTGCATGGGTTTTTGTTTGCTCAAGAAAGAAATCTGCCATTTTCCATGCAAACATGTGTAACTGTTGGATTATGTGCATGTGCGCGTCTGTCCATAGGGAACAAGGAGCCATATGGATTTTGATACCAAGCAGGATTTTATTTTAAACTCTGGTCTCCGGATCCTCCCCACAGAGCCAAACTCTAATAACGCCAAATGTGTTCTGTTACTGAGAATAGTGTCATCCGCACTTGACGTCACCGCTGAGCTTATTTGGACACTTCTGACGCTCAAATTATTCCACAGTGTTACCCTGCTTGTAAGAAAACATGGTCTCTAGTGTGCAGATATAATAACACTGTTAGACCGCCACACACGCAAGAAAAGTTCTCTGTATCACATTACAACTGAATATTTTGTGTGTGTGTGTGTGTGTGTGTGTGCTTTATTAAAACAACTAGAACTGAAACCAGATGTTGGCTTTTCCCTGGGTATTCCTGCTGCTGACCACACTGCTGTTCCCGATCAGCGGAAAGGAAACACAAAATAATGATGTTCTAATTTTTTAACCGAAGCTCATTCTTTGGCAGTGCTCAAAGAGGTGGGTCCAGATGGATGGTCAGGTGTGAAACAGCAGTAGGCAGGTGAGAGGTAGTAGTTGGATTGCTTGTTTTCAAAAGGGGTGTCAAATAGATTTTATTTCATAGGCATATGGCAAACACCTACCAGTCACTTCATTAGGGATGCCAGCTCAACTGCCAATCCGTTATATGCAGGCATGTAGACATGGGCAAGTGTTTCAGAAACTGCTCATCTACTAGGATTCTCCCAAACAAACATCTTTAGCAATTACAGAGAATTTTCCAAGAAAGAGAAAATTCCCGGAGATCAGCGGTTCTCTGGAAGAAAACGCCTTGGTGATATCAGAGGTTAGAGGAGAATGTTCAGACTGCTTGAAGTTCATAGGAAAGCAACAATGACTAACAAAACCACTCATTACAACCAACGTATGCAGAGGAACATCTCTGACGGCACAACACTCAGTACCAACAGAGCAATGTGATCATAATGTACCCATCTACTGATGGCTGCTTCCAGACACAAAGCTCAAATAATCTTTCTTGAACAATCACAAATCTGCAGCAACTCTGCGACGCTGTCGTGTCAATGCGGACCAAAGTTACTGAGGAATGTATCCAGCATCTGCTTTAATCTTTGCCATGAAGAAGTCAGGCAGCTCTGAAAGCAAAAGGGGGTCAAAGAAAGTACTAGAAAGGTGTACCTTATGAAATGATCAGTGAGTCTACGGCCCAATTTGATCTCAAGTGGGAAAGATCAATAGCACCGCTCCATTTGTGTTTTCTTTACATTTAAGAAGTATTCTGAAAATGTTCACCCGGGCCAGGCCAGGATTTTTAAAAAAGCTGAAACCCATGCCCCAAAGTGACACACATTACCCTTTTCACAGTAAAAATTCATACTGTAACACAACAGGAGATGTTATATTCTTGCTAAATAATGTTTTTATTCAGTGACCCATTTGCAAAACCGCCCGAGATGTTTAAAGAAAAATAAATGCTGTCAGTTTTCCACATTCCCTGAGCTTACTGTCATTACTGCACATGTACATTACAGTTTACGGCTCACAGTGGGAAAGCTTTAAACCATTAAGTATTTTATGTCTTCATGACTCATACAACCATTCAAGAACTGGAAATATTTTATATTTTCTACCCATTTTGACTCTTGTGTAATGTTAGCATCACCACAAAAGGTCGTTTTATACTGAAAACACTGATTTTACAAAGACTAACAAAGCAACCACAAAGAGGTGCAAAAATGACCATCAATTATTGCAAAGCATCCACAAAATTATGTAACATAACTTCAAAGAGTTGCAGAACAAAAACTAAAATGCTAAATGACGACAAGTATTATGATTGCTACGAGGAGCCCATTGTTCTATAATTTGGACATGAATTTAAGATATTTGGAAGCAGATTTTTGAAATATTCAATATTTGGCATTCATTACACTGATATGCATATTGTAACTATTAAAAATCTGCTTTTATCACTCTCTTCCCAGCTCCTCCCGCAGCTCACCCCACACCATTCAAAAGTTTTTAAATCCACCCCTGGATGTTTTGCCTGAATTTCTGAGATTACAGAAAGAAACACAGCCGAGCGCTTCGGAAAAAAAAAAAAGTTTCTTCATAAATAAAGCCTGAGTTGATTTGACTTGACATTTGGCACACTTCAAATATTTCTCCTTATAATCTCCTCCTAACACTCCCTCAATGCTTCTCAGAAGAAATGAGCCAAACAGAACTTTTTCCTGTACGGTTTGCTGTTATTTTCTTGTTTCGAACATTTAACAAAAATCGCTTTCACCCAAATGTCAGCCTGTGAAAATAGAAAACAGGTGGTGAGCGTGTTTGCTGTGTAAAGACCAAATTACATTCAATCAGCATGCTCGGGGAAAGAAATTTCCCCCGCCTCATGCCAACCTCTGCAAATAAAGTCAGGAAAAATCAATTGGCTGTTTCATGATTGACCAAATCTCCTCACCTGCGAGTCTTGAAATCCAATGACCTGCACAGCTGATATATTGCTTCTCACCTGGAGAATGAAAATGCATTCTTTTCACTAATTCAGACGTAATTAATTAAAGCTTCTTCTGTACGTTTTTGTTTTCTCAAAAAGAAAAAGAGGTGATTTTGTTTTTCTCTGATGAGCTAAAATAATATTTTATTGTATTTTCATACATTTCAAGTTACAGTACAAACACACAAAATTGCACATTGCTGATTTCACAGCATTTTCTTTAATTAACTAGCTACCGAACCCCAAATTTCTCTCTGACATATCCCCTGACATGTGAGCATGTGCGTAAACCTATGAAGACTGCTTAATACAAACTCCAATCCAACAACCCGAAAAGCTGTGAAACTTTTAGAGTTACTGATAAAACAAGAAACTGATTTGATGCAGCTCTACCGTGTCCTACTATGAAAAGATGACTTTGTTTGATTGTTTAAGTTGTATTGTCCCAGATGAAAGCGTTTTCAAGTTGGTCAGTTGCATCTGCAGTTGTTAAATAAGCACATATTCTTTTTTGTGTGATAATGCATTGCTCAAACAGTAATCTGGCCCTTCAAATTCCTCTGTTGCTCTCAGCTTCATGCCTGACATATTTCAAACTGCACCCGATATTAAACCCTGACATCATCTTTGTTGTGTCTATTGTAAGTCAGCGATGTTGACCCGGCACGCTTGTCCTTAAAACTCTGAATCGCAAATCAACCAGACAGATTTAATCAGATATTTTCAACCACTGACCTTGGTCACAGAACATAAAGGCAGCGCATCAACTGCATGAATACAAAATGTCTCTCGGAGCGGGAGAAGCATATGCAGCATCTGTGCATGATCTTCCACATCACAGAATCTCTCTATTTCTTACATTCCCTCTGAAGTCAGAGGAGGAATATACAACGGCAGCCGAAACCTTGGCTCACCATCCTTCAATCTTGCAGATCAAACACTCCAGCCAACAATCCTGAGAAGCCTGAGAACATTTTCTCATACATCTGTCAACATTTTTCAGGTGCTCCACCGCCCTCACGACTCCAACAAGAGCAAGTCTGAGCATTAAAAGTCCCCCAGAGAGATGCAAACGGAGAAGAAAAAAAAGAAAGGAGAGAGGACATTGATCTGGTTGTGTAACACTGTGCAGTTTGCCATAGGTCAATGAAATTCCATCAGCTTTTCTTCCCTTTGGTCAATATCTATCTGAAGAGCCTCTATACACATTGTCTTCTCTGAGCCCTCGGCCACTTGTATTCATCTTCAGCCACATGCCTTCGGTGAGAGGACAGAATCATATTGCCACAGGAAAGGTTCAAGGAAAAAAGAGCACAGCATATTACAGATAAATAAGAAAGCAGGCAATTTTTTTTTTCTGTCCAGTGCATTGACTTTAAGGCTGATGTAAGCAGACAGGTGAGAACAATTTTCAAAAAGCATCACTATCTACTCGAATTATAGAAGAATCAATACACCATAACGGCCTTATTTTTTTTTATATAGACTGTGTAAGCTGCAGACAGAAGATGATATGTATCTTGACACCATGCCCTCACTCCTTTGCATTTGTTTATTGTTGCTCCCTCTAGTGGATCCTTGAGTCTCCTTGAACTTGAAGGTGAAAATGTACCTGTGATAAAGTCATTAATCTTCAGATTTTTTGTTTAGTTAAAAGTATCAGTACAACAATTTAATAAACACTCAATATGCTGGTATAAGTTGGACCTTAAACCTTAAAGTACCACAACAAAGTTGTAAAAGTATGAAAAGCAGACGTGCTCCTCGGTGTGAACTGCTTCTAAAACTGTAGAATGGCAATTTGTCCAGGGTGTGCCATGCATTTCACCGTTTGACAACTGGGACAGGCTCCAGCCCCCCAGAGAACCTGAACAGGACAGGGGGTTAAGAAAATGGGCTGATGGATATGTGGCAGGGGGGAAGGTACAAGAAAGTAGGAAGCAAGAACAACAACACCACCTGGGGAATTGCACTCCAGGAAATAGTCATCTAAAGCTTGACTCTATTAGCAGCTGGTAGATTTGTTTGTGGTAAAGCAGAGGCATGACAGATAAACTTCAATTTATGTGACCAATCAGTTAATCAAGAATAAGACTGGAGCTGCAACAAATAAACAAAGATAATTAAAATACGTTATTAAAATTTTAAAAAGGAAGCTTTACAATCATAATACTACATAATCAAATGGCAGCTCCACAAACTACAAATCAATACAGCTAACAGTGAGTGCCTGAGGATGCTACCCACTACTCACTAAATGTGTCGCTTTCACTGCAAATCTCAGTGAAATCCAAAGCAGTGTCTCTTAAAGAGAAAACACTATACAGTGATTTTAATTCCATGCATGAGTGTGGGGAGGGCACCTCACCTAAGGTGCCTAGCCTTCTAGGAAGATCATCCATCATTTTACTAAAATATTTAAAAAAAAAACAAGAAAAAGTAAATTAATAATTAAAAAAAGACAATCACTTTTGTGGTTAATGCAACGAGACGCAACAGGAGAAACTTGTAAAAAGGAGAAAAACGATTGTTATCCGGGGTCCACCCTACTATAGTCTGCACTGGAGACGATGCTGAGGTTCTTCCCACCAATAAAATGCACTGTTATTCCTTTTTTTGGTAATTCTTACTTTACAGGAATGCATGGAGAGCAAAATAATAATTACTTATAAAAACATGTGAGGTTATTGTGTTTTTCTGTGGTAATCCGTAAATTGTAACGGGCATGTGTTTAATCCATGTAAAAACCTGAGATATCATTCAGAAATTGCACTTAATATTTCACAAGACATCATCATATCGTCTTTTTTTTTGTAAATTAACTGCTCATTAAGTTTAAGAAAAACGATTTAACAAGAATTAACACATTCTGTCATCTGTTGGTTTCGGCTTGTTTGAAATCTTGCCTCTGGCCCGGCTGAAAGCTTTCAACATGTACTTCTTTATACTAAAGAAAGGGAAAAATTTGGAAGGGTGCTTGATTATGTAATGGTTTATCCATCCTGGCTCCACTTGACAGAAATTTGTGCTGCATGCAGCACATGAAATAAATGAGTCTGACAACTCTGTATTAGACTTCATTGCATGACTAGATTTAAAGGACATTTATCATGCAAAACTGGTGCTCTGAGCTGGTTCTGTATGTGGTTCTTCGCTTTTAACTCGGCTGAAACATGCAACAGATACACTGCTCAACCACTCACAGCTGAAAAACCTACTGGGTCCTGGTGTTCATCTGCATTGGCATCTCCCTCCCAAAAGGCTTCTCACTATTTCCTATAACAAGCCCAATCCACAGAAGCCAAACCCACTGAAAATGCCCCCAATGGCAGACACCTGCAGAGGTCACATGTCCTGACAAGTCAGGGTTGCTTTGTCAACAACAGGTGGACATATTAAAGCAGGATGGATCCTCCAGTAAAGCAGACAAACACTGTACATACTGGTCTATGTTTCCTTACTTTCCTGTAACTGCATGAGCAATACATGAAACATACAAGCACTTAAAGCCTTTTGTTGCAGTGTGATGATTAGTGTTATTTTGCAGGCTGTACTCTGTCAGCAGAATTCAGTTCAACTCTCCAGTCTCCATTTTGGAGGTGGTTCTCATAGTTCAACTCGGAGTCAATGAGACTATTTTGCATATTACCTTGGCAACTGCCTATTTTATCAGTGGGCCACTGTTCAAAATTTCCTTAATAGTAGTTTCATTCTAACCCAGACATTTCGTATGGAAATGAGACTCCTCCCTGCTTTGAGAAAATGAGGCTCTCAGCAGAAAGGATTTTGTTTCAAACTCAAAAACAAGACCCATATTAACATATCAAGGAGCCGGAAGAAAAAGAGAAAAGATTGGGAGATATTCTAAACATCTTCCCAGTGGACTTCTGACAATAGATGTCTGGTTTTATTGGAGCGTTAGCTTTTTTTTTTTTTTCCATGTGAATTTCAAACATAATGTTATGTATTTCTTTGATATTTCTCTGCTTTATTTGAGCTTTTGTTTTTTTTGTTTTTTCCTCGGGTGTCAGAAATCTAGGCTTACTAGCTTTATGGCACAAATTGACTGTCCTACACTATTTCCATACATAAAGAGAAACACTGCGAAACAAAACCTCGTCATCACGAAGCAGCTTTGAGCCTCCTGCCATCCAAAGATGTTCACACTACTTTGCAGGTTTTATTAAACCTGTAACTCACAGAAACAGATGCTCATGGAATTTGTCTCAGTGTCATATTTACATGAATGCTGTGAAAGGAGGTCAGTGTAGCATTTCTGCATCTTGTGGAGTTTGTTTTTCTTTTTTATTTGGAGGAGCAGATGACAAGAAGTGGAGCGGGTGCGCTGCTGGTGTGTGATAGGAGTGTGTGAGGGCTCTGGGGGGTTTGGGGGGGGTGCATTAGCTGCTGTCTGGCGTCTGAGAGGGTGAAGGGAAGTGGGAGAGAGGCTTAATGTCTGTCTACTTCTATTTCCCTCTTAATTTCACACACTGTTGAGTCAGCCTATTGACTGACTGTTTATGGTGATGCTGGCGGTCCACCAACACTGCAGAGGAGGCAGTGCATATAACTCTTCCTCACTGCTCCATTTCACCATGCAGGACTTCCACTTATCTAATAAGCTAGCACGAGGCCCATTCTCACCCATTCGTGCGTGCATGTAACCTGGCTCTTATATGGGAGTGTGCCTGTTTGATGCACTTATCAGGTTGTAGCTGTGGGCATCCCAAGACTGCGTGCATGCTTTGTGAGAGGGAAGAAGAGAAGAGCAGTAAGGCTGATCCTACATGCAGTCTGAAGGCTCTTAGCACCTTTGTGTCCCAAGTGTACTCAGCCTTCAAATCGATACTCCTTTACTGTTCTTTTGCCTAAAGTTTCTAAACTTTTTAAGATTTCACACAGGAAGTTGCAAGTGGAGAGAAACGTGTTTTGTCCACCTGAACACAGAAGATGATGGAATTTTTTTTTTTTTTTGAAAAACATTTTTTATTACCGTAATAAATAAAAATTGAGGCTGAATACTGTCAAAATGATGCATTGTATTTAGGCTTTCATAAACAACCCATAACTCCTAGTCAGGTATGCAACTGATTAACAGTCCAATAACTCTGCAAGCGTTTTTTGGAACACCCGACAGTGAATTAATTTGAATTTTGGACTGCTGGACAGGAAAAGCAGGGAATTTCTAGATATTTCTTTGATCTGTGGTTTTAGCCATCATCATGATCGGAGTTTCTGCCACTGTTTGCAACCCGGCCACGGGGGGATTTCCATATAGGATTGGTCAGGCACCGGGTTAACGATAACCGCCTTCAGTGCTGTTGGCTAACAGTGGAAATTGTGCTACTGTTGGCTGAAGGCAAAGGAAGACGAGAGACGGACAACCACAGAGAAGATTCATGGATGCAGAGGAGGAGGACATGCAGAGGGTTGGTGTGACAGAGGAGGGTGCTAGGGATAGGGTGAGATGGAGAAAGATGATCTGCTGTGGCGACCCCTAAAGGGAGCAGCTGAAAGAAGAAGATTGTTTCGTTGTATGGAATGCTTTGCAGCCTTCTTTGTCTAAAATGACCTTCTGCAATGAGAAATTTGATATTTTTTAGTAATAAGCTACTACCTTCACTTTGCTCATTTATCCTACATTGTCATGCTACAGTACTGTTTATAAGTTATTAGGTGGCAGCAAGGCAATATGTCATAATATATAATGCATAACTGAAGCCCACTAATGTGTGCGCAAATGTGAATGTAACTGAAGTAAGTGTTTAAATAAGATTTCTGTTATATGATAAATACATTTTATTTTGTTTCACGCGGGTCAATTTTTGATTTGCACCTCGTGTTGAGAAAGTTGGACTGTGCATGCAGTTGCGTCACTACCACCAGTAGGAGGCAGTGTGAAATGGCAGTGGGTCTGCAGCTCATGCATTCCCCTCATAGCTGAGGAGGAATCAGAGACAATAAAAGGCAACTCCTGTGTCGTCCTTGTTATCCGTGTGTCTTTCAATATTTCAGGGAGGCTGGAGCTTATCCCAGCTGTCACAGGACAAGAGGCAGGGTACACCCTGTACAGGTTGTAAGCCTGTCGCTAACACAGAGAGACACAACCATGCATACTCACATCCATACCTGTGGGTAACTTATAATCACCAAGTAACTGCATTTCTGGACTGCATGAGGAAACCTGGAGAAAATCCATGCAGACACGTGGAGAACATGCAACCTCCACACAGTAGAGGGTCGATTGGAATCTAGACCTTCTACCTGTGAGGCGCGGTGCTAACCACCAGCTAACCTCCTGCACATGCAGTAGATGATGCAATAACGTAAGCGAGTGTGCTCAGTGTTTGCGAATGTAAACATGGATGGTCCGCCATGGTTGTTTCCGGATAGCAGGATGCAGTGACATTTGTTGAGTATCAGTGACGTGCAGGTCGGATGAACAGGACCTGGCCATACAGACACAAGCCACATTTGAAAAGATTAGTTACGTATCGGATTTAGGACCAAATATCCAAGTGGCCTGGGTCGCATTTGAAAAAAATTGGATCTGTGTTGTTCAGAGTGGCATGAAAAGATCAGATACAGGTCGTATATGGGCAGGATGTTGTTTGTCAGACTCATACAAAACGAATGCCAGAGTTACTCGCAGTTTCACGCTGTTAGTGCAAATTCAGCATTACCCACATTCACAATGGTGACAGTTATGATGGCATGATAACTTAAGTAAACATAAGCCCAAAAAAAAGAAATTGGATGCAATTCGGATCAGCCCACTTGCGTAATGATTCAAAAATTGGGTACAACGAATGCTGTAAATAGTATCTCCTTCAATCTGCAGGGTAATCTCTTCTCAAATAAAAAGAAAGTTGCTTGAACGGTTCTTTGGAGGATTCAATAAAACACCACAGACAGTAAATCAAGTCTGTCTGCGAGGGAACAGCAGCATCTATTGAAATTGGTCTTCTTTTCTAGGTCACAGAAATGAATAAGGTAAATCACCAACTTGTAATCTGGCTGCTGTCACCTTACTCCACGACTAAAGGCCCTTATCAGTGTTGACAGTGCTGAAGCCATTTTGTTTGCGAGGTGTAAATAATGTTACACTGGTCATGAGGTAAGATAAGGTGTTTCGTGAAATGTGAGCCCTAACAGATTTTGACAGGTGGCTGATATCTGGTTCACGGGGGAGAGCATCGGAAATGAAATACAGAAATGTGCAGAATCCATGAGATACCAATGCAGAAGTGGGACAGTGCATTTGACGCTGACGGTGTTGATGATATCATTGTGGGTTTTTTCTCTTTTTTTAAATGTGTGAACACCAGAGGGAAGCGTCAACTACATATTTATTTATATACAAGCCATTATTACTTTTTTCACATGGTATGATGTGTAATTTACCAAGACTATAATCAGCAGGAAAAAAATGGAGGAGGACGTGGACAAAAAGAAATGGTTTTAGGTATAGCTCCCTGGTAGCAGATTCTGTATTTGTCTACTCCCCTCTCCTCATAATAAACTCCTTGTGTTACTCGCCTTGCGAAGGAAGCTTCCAGCAATAGGCTTCTTAACGGGAAAGAAAGCCACGTCTGCCCTGTGATTTGTTATTCAGTGAACCGCATCTCTGGAGAAATGGATTTACTGGCATGCCCTCTGCAGAGGGATGAAGGTCAGCCCCTACCTTGGAGATGCCATTTGCAGCACGATACAATTGTTAATACTCGGCTTTGAGAAAAGCGAGCAGAAAAAAACATTCATACCCATTTGGAATTCTGGTGATGGAGGGAGATGAATAGAGAAGGGTGGAGGGATTAGGAGGGCACAGGCATAGCTGGTCTTGTGGTTTCTGTCTTTCTGAGCAGTGCTCTGCAGTTTCTTACACTTGCCGCTACAACCTGCTTCCGTTTTGTGAGAGAAATATTAGAACTGAAACAGCTGTCAAGTCACGTGCATTTGTGACTTTTTCACCAAGCTTGAAAGAATATTTCACTTTTGACCCCAATGATGTGCGAGGCCTCACAGTGAGGGGGTGGAAATATTTGGTTTTACACCTGGCAGTGCTTCACCTTTATTTGCATGTACATAGCCTACAGCCAGCATGTTGCTGAACAGCATATCACTGAGATATTACTGAGGGTTTAAAGTGGAAGTTTTGCAAATCCTTTATTTGACTAAAGGAGAAAAAAGAGAGGATTGATACCAGTCACATATTTATTTATAAAAGGGCCGTAACAACCAGCAGTTAGCTTATGTTAGCATAAAGATGGAAAGAGAGCAAGATTGGCAAGATTAGCAAATGCATAAGCCACATATGCAAACCTCCAATGCAATATAATCATTTTGTGTATAAAGAGTCTGAAGTTGGCACAGGATGTATTTGCATTTTTGCATTTGCAACACTTAAATTACAAGCAAAATAGTTAGAGTAAAGATCAGGGAAAGAATTTGTTGAGTTTAAACTACAAAGTGTGAAATGACACCCTGCAAACAAAAAATGTGTAATGACACAAAATGCCTTGTACACTTACAGAACTGTGCAAAACTGACCCACTATTTCATACACGGCTCAAAAAAATTAAAGGAACACTTTTAACTCAGAGTATCAAGTCAGTTAAATTTCTGGGATGTTGATCTGATCCATTAAGTCGCAGAGGGGGTTTTAATCAGTTTCAGCTGTTTTGGTGTTAATAAAATCAGAAACAGGTAAACTAGAAGGGAAACAATGAGACAACAGGTGGAGGTCGTTGACATGTTTTCCCTCCTCAGCTTTCTATTTTTTCACTAGATTTGCATTTGGCTAGGGTCACTGTCACTTTTGGTAGCATGAGGCGATACCTGAGCCCTACAGGGATAACACAGATAGTCCAAGTTCTCCAGGGTGGCACATCAGTGGTACAAAGTTTGCTGTATCTCCCAGCATGGTCAAGAGCATGGAGGAGATTCCAGGAGACAGGCAGGTACTCTAGGGCATTTGGACAGGGCTGTAGAAGGCCTTTAACTCATACATAGAACTAGTATCTACTCCTTTCTTGGAAGAAGAACAGGATGAGCACTGCCAGAGCCCCACATAAAGACCTCCAGCAGGCTGCTGGTGTGAATGTCTCTGACCAAACAATCAGAAAGCAACTTTATGAGTGTGACCCAGTGTCCTCTAATGTGTCCTGTGCTCACTGCCCAACACTGTGGAGCCCAGTTGGCATTTGCCATAGAAAACCAGAACTGGCACGTCCTCCACTGGCGCCCTGTGCTTTTCACAAATGAGAGGAGGTTCAGGAGCACCCTGAACACGTGACAGACGTGAAAGGGAAAATGTTATGCTGGTTTTTCTTATTTCTTAAGAACATAACTTCCAGATGCTGCAGACTTCACACCATACTGGGATATGGTGAGTTTTTAGCTAATAGTTCTTTGGGAATCACCTTTTTAAAATGTTATTTTATATTTGTCAAACTGTGTTATCTTTGTAATTTTTCAGTGACTTGGCTAAAGACATTTTTGCAACAGGCTGCTAGCAACAAAGTAGAATTTAAAATTGGTTCTTTGATAAGTTGTCTGCTATGTGTAGATACAACATTGGTTCATCCCTTGAGTCGGGTGCCTTTATAATACTTGAGTAAATCATACAAAATGCCCCAGGCTGAGGGGTAGCCAGGTGGCACAAATCCCCTGGAAGAACAAGTTCTGAAACACATAATTACTTCAGTGACTTTATTCAACATATCAATGTTCATATCATATTCAAAAGAAAATCACTAAGTACGAACCAGGACTACAAAATGCTAGTCCACTGAGAATCATGCCACTTTCTATAATTGGCATTATTATGGTAACAACTAAATAGTCTGAGATGTTTATTAGATGGGGTAAGTTTCAATGGTCCATGGGGTTCTGGGACCTGTTTGCAAGGGTTTCAAAGTTTACTTTGAAATTTGATGATTTATTTGATGTCTAACTAATTATGGGTAGAAAAAAACTTCTAATTCATTGTCATGCCCTGGGTCGTTTGCGTTTCTTCATTTCTGGTTTTGAGGTTTTGCTTTTGTGTTCTTTTTTATTCTGTGTTGATTCCTTCATGGCTTTGGGTTTTGTTCTGTTCTCCTAAGCCTCTGTCCCCCCTGTATTCCTGTGCCTCTGTCCCATGTTTGTGTTTCCCTGTTCTGTGTTCCTCTGTGCCGTCCTGTGTCAAGTCTGCGTGGTTTCATGTGCTTCCTGTTTTACTTTGAAGGTGTCTTGGTCTGCGTGCCAGGTGCCACGCCTCCTCTGAAACAGTCAATTCAATTCAGCCCTCCATCCAATCCATCAACATAGCATCAAATCACAACAACAGCAACCTCAAGGCACTTTATATTGTAAGGTCAAGACCCTAGTAAGCCTATAGTGTGAGAGAAAAGTGCTCTGTTGGGGTGATATGGTACTCTGAGGTCTTTAAGATAAGTAGAGGCCTGATTATTCAAGCCATACTAAAATGAACTCATGCATACCAACACATGCACAATAGAGGAACATACATCATCTCAAACAGCACCTGAAGAATGTGGTGGAACGGGAGATTGACATCATGATGTGCAATCGACAAAGCTGCAGCAGATATGGGACGCCAACCAAAATCTCTGAGAAAGGTTTCCAGCACCTTGTTGGATCTGTGCCATGAAGAATCAAGGAAGCTCTGAGGGTAAAAAGAGGTCCAACCTGGTACTAGGAAAGTGTAGCTAACAAAGTATCTGGTGAATAGAAGAGGACGATAAAGACAGATGATGGTTTGGAACCGGAGGATGGGGGAACAATAACCTCTCATCAGTGAATTAAAGTAATTCTGCATGAAAATGCAACACACACATTAATGCCATATATAACATTAAACCAAACACCAGTGGGAGATTCATTTTTTTACAGAATAGGTATTTTTGCTTCAGTAAAACCTGCTAACAGCGCACAGTTTTTCTTACTGTGTAGTGGGGAGTTTTCACAGTGGGGTACTGCTACTTTTATTACAGGAAACTGACTCAGCTCACTTTCTGTAAAAGTCACCAGACACTGATATATATTTAGTGTACAGACATGAGAGGTGTTTCAATGTTCTCGTCCAAGACTCTGCAATAAAGGAAATAAGCACAAGTCCCAAAGTTCTGAATTACTTCTTTAAGCAAAGTTCCTTCCCTCATGTACAAGCTGAAATAAGAGCACACTGTCTCAGTTTGATGTAATAATTTCATTGCCTTGCTCAGAGCTGTTTTGAATATGTAGGACAAGGTTTTGCATTGAAAACTTCAGCTTCAAAAAGCATCTTCTTCAGCTTGTCATATGCCCATGAAGCCATTGTAGCACTGTCAATGTGCCTTATATGATTGCTGCACTGTTGCTGCACTTTTGCTTCGCTTTACACCCCGGAGACACAGTTTGGAAACTTATAAAGTATTAATTCATTTGAGATGTACTGTAAGATGCTGGAGCCTCTCAAACTGTATGAGTGATTGACTATTTTCATAAATGTAAAACACATACAGTTTAAGTATTTTTACACAAAACAAGACAGTTTAAGACATTGATGCATATTAGGAATCTTCCCAACCCCTTGTTTTCTTTTTCATCCATCATTTTTTTGGTCTTTTATAATCTTCTCTTCACTCAAAAATCCTCTGTGTGCTTGTTTGGCAGTTGGTCATCTCTAAAAATGGAGGTTTTGTAATATGCCCAAACAACAATAGCAGCATTCATCTCACCAGCTCATGTTGTAGTCAATAAGGTAAAGATATTTACTCACGATGCATTTTCACAGTTTCCTATCCAGAAAGATAATCCTTCACCGAAGCTGTGTGAGGGGTGGAGACAGTTTTCTCTCGCTGCAGCACCGTGTGGCACACGCACACAGAATCCAAACTTTTCCACACATCACGTGAAGCTTCACGAGAGGAACCAAATGCCTGATGTTGCCAGGTGAGACAGTGAACAGTCACAAATTATTAAGTCAACTATGGAACATGTTTAAAGAACAAAGGAAAATTTGACAAAAAATACAATGCAAATGTAAAATGATGCTGTATTTTGTACGTTCAGAAAATCTTGACTCAGCTCCAGCAAGCTGTTGGTTTGTCCACCTGATAGAAATTTCCATCTAGCATCTAGGACCAGGTTATCTTCTGTTCAGTTAGAAAAAAGAATACAATATTTTTCTAAAGTGCTTTTTTGAGTTTCAATCCAAAACACAGAGCAGCTTACAGACAGCACAAAGGACAGTTTTTTTTATTTGCCTCAGCTCTATTCACATGAGTGTCAGTGTTTTTTTTCTATTTCTGCCTGTTACAAATAAATAAAACTAAAATTTTAAAAAATGGTAGCTCTTCGGGTGGCCATTTTTATGGTGTGCCTCACTTTAGAAAGCCTTAAACAGTTCAAGCCCACATTAAAAATAAAAAAAGGATCCAAATTACCCATATGATACTAAAATAAAGGTCACCAAGACAGATCAGCAATTCCTAGTTTATTGATTTTCCCCACAAAAAAGTAATTAATCAGAGTTTTGCACCTTATTTTTCCCCTGGTGACTTCACGTCCCACTGGTGAGGCATAAAGTTTGAGAACTGCTTTTCAAGTGTGTTGTGTTGAATCAGCCTCACTGGCTGAGTATGACAAAGAGAACAGCAGCACCCGATTCAAGGCCTCTAGTTACCGCTTACCAAGGCCCTGATTCTACCTTTCCTGTGTGCAGCTCAGCTAGGATCCACTCTCATCATCAGATGTAACTAAAAACAAGCGGGCATGTGGACGTCCATACGGACACACCATCTGATGACAAAATTAACGTCACTCAGGGCCAAGGGTCACCCAGCAGACTTGTTAAACCCAGGTTTAACTCGCCCATTTCCTCTCTTCACCTTTTCCTTGAGATCCTAATGGTCCACAGTATGATAACTTTATTTAAGGGTTATATTAAAGGAAAACTTCAGCAGCATGGCAAATATGCTTATCATCTGTGCGAAGCTAATTTGTTCCTGTTAGCTTAGTTTAGCTTAAAGACTTGGAACAGGGAGTGTGTGAGCTGGTTTATTGATATATTTATTTACTTTGGAAGGAGCCAGATTGGCTGCTGCCATTGAGTCCAATCTTTATTTTATGCAAAGACAACCAAATGCTGGAGGTTTCATGTTTACCATGTTAGTGAATGGCATAATTTGATTCATCCAGTAGGGTTTTTCCATTAGCCCAGGCTGGTCAGCTTTGTCTGTGCTGTGCTCTGCCAAAGCATGATAATAGTTGTTTTCACAACAGGCTTATAGCACACGATAAGGATCTCAAAGCATGGTCCTCCACCCCTGTCTTCAGTTCCTAAACTGAACTTTAGAAACCTCTATTTTAATCTCTTTGGTCTGGACTTTGCTGTCATTCTACTGTTCCTGTTACACACATTACTTTACTATTCATTGATCATTTTTAGCTTTATCAGATCTGTGTTAAGTTCCACCAAGAACAAACCAAACATTTCCTGCTGTTGTTGACTCCCACTTTCACTGGTGAAACAGTGGGGAGCTGGTAATGTGTTCACTAGAAATACATCAGAAAAAGCAGGTTTGGGTTTTCCCATCATACAGCTGTGATTAAGTGAGAAAAAAAGTCTTTAAAAAGAATCCAATTTCTTGTTATTGTGATCTCTGAAGAAAAACTGATGATAAAACTGATATGAACAGAAACTGCCACATTTTTTCCACAGGCTTACATTTATGAAGAGGTCTTGTTTGACTTTCACTGAAAGAGTTGTCCCCCTGGTAAACATTTTTAGTATAAAAGAAAATACCTGCAGAGACTTCCTTTTTTTAATAAAAATGCTCACGGTGACTGTTTAAATTAAGAGCTGCGGTCAGTGACTTGATAATAAAATCAGACAGGCCAGTCACAGCTTGTTTCCATTCTCAGCCCAGAGTCGTTAAATTGTCCCACAAGGGGCTCGGGTGAACAAAATAACTGTAACACTGCAACCTTTCCAATTTAGAAGCAGCAGACCTGAAATACCAAACCTGCTTCAAATTTGACAAAATGTCTCTGTCTTTGAGGCCAGCCAGTGTGTGTGTGTGTGTGTGTGTGTGTGTGTGTGTGTGTAAGGAAAGCCTCATCTGGTCTCTGTAAGCGAGTAAAGAGATGGTCTCATTCTTAGAGGTGAAGGAGTCTTGCAGCTGCAGTATTTCAGAGGTGAATTAAACAAAGCTTTGTGCTGAAACTGTAAATAAAGGTTTTTATTTTTCTGCACTGGATTGCATGCAATCTGCTGCAAAGGAAACAGAAAACGTGATCCCTCAAACATGCTACCTTTGATTCTCTGTATTCTATAAATAAAATTTGCAGTTTAAAGTTTTATTGTTGCACTTTTTTTTTTCCTTACATTGTTTCTTCGTGACATTAAAATCAGGCGACTCCATATTTCTCATTATCTGCTGATGGAGTCCATATCTGAGCATACAAGGGAAATGTAAGATGTGTGATTACTGGCACCACCAAGTGGTGACTTCAAAAAGCAAACCGCTACCGTATGAGGCCAAACACTGGGGATCCCTTTATCTTTAAACTGGAAACTTTTAGTTACACATTCATGAAGAAATGAGGCCCACGATTACAAGAATAACAGAGAGTACATTTTGATTCAGAATTTCAACATTCATACACAAACAGCCTCTTTTAACGAGAGAGTTTGTGAGATATTTTGAACAGAAGGGATTCAAACACTTACCGTTTATTTCCTTTACAATTTAAGATGTACAAATAGCTCAAAAGCAACGCAGTACATCATGAACAGCATGAAGATGTAGTGATAAGCAAACAAGATGAGTATTTGATCACAAAGCTGTTTGCACGTTGCACAAGGAAACCACAGCAGAGATTAATGCATGCATCTCCCTTCACACTGCTGGTGTCATAATACCATAAAGAGCATAAGACTTCATTTGTGCCTAAAAACAGCTCTCAACATATTACCTTTTCTTTCCTGACACTTGTTGAAAACCACAGCAGTTGTCTATTTTAGGATATTAAAAAAAAAAATCAAAGCATGAATTTGTGGCACATTTTAAAAGGTTTTGTCTTCAATAGAAACCAAATCCGGTCCTGGTCTTTTCACGAAGTTTGTCGACAATTTGAAAAGTCGTTATATTTTTAAACCGGCTGTCTCGGCGTCATCCTTTTCTTCCGTGTGAAATTCAACAAGTGCTGCTCAAACACACAATTGAAATTTTACAGACGCTGACGGCAAACAGCACTTAGGGGGATCTTACTATGTACAGTGCAAGAGCCGATGATGTGCTTCTTACATCGCTGCCATAAAAACTTACTTTCTGGCCTACACAGCAGTTTGAAAAGTAACTTCAGCCTGGCCACCCTTCTAAAAATTGCCTGGCTGCGGTTCTGCTTTCAGGTACTTTTCAGGTTTTAGGTTACATAAGAAAAGCAGAAAATCTGGGAATGTTATACATGAGGTTATAAATTACAACAGTTACAGTCAATGCATTGATTTTTCAAAATCCACCATCAATAAACACTAATCTACAGTACGTGTGGCAGCTTTATCACGTTTGATTTAATCCTCAGCAGTATAACAAGCAGCTGCAATGGGGGAATCCTGTCTATATAACACATTTCCTTTCAGCAGCAGTAATAAATATTAACTAATTCCAGCTGTGGATAGACACAATCTGAAGGAACTCATGATAGCTTTCACCCTGTGGCTGGGATCAAATCATTGCAGTCATCGCACAGTCAATTAACTCCCATTCTCTGCCCCGTCATGTCCTTTAAACCACTTGAACCTCATGAGCACATTGAGATCTTTGGCTGATATGAATGAAGTAGCTGTCAGATGCAGACACTGTAGACAATGAGGATGAAATAGGCTCCTCCTGCCTGAAGTTAATGTGGATGGATTGTGTCCGGGGTGATTTAGAGCCACATTCACTGGAGGCTGCAGCTGTGGTGAGGACCTGAACTCTCAGCTTGCTAGACTGGCTAAACTGCAGTGGCACAGGAAGACTGAAGCTTGCTTTTCCAAACGCGTGACCATAACAGGTAGTCGGGAAAGAAAAGATCAGGATTCAGCAATTAGACTCCACCATGCTGCTGCTCATCCATTATTCCTGGTCTCGCAGTTGCCAATTTATAATTGCTAGAGCAATGTATTGCTCCCAGATGAATAGTGGTGGTGTGTGTCTGTGGGTGCATATGATATATGAATAGTTCAACAATCCACAGAGTTTTTGCAGACTAAAGTGGTTGTAGACGATGTGACTGTGCTACTTTCTGGAGTTTTCTGAAGTTTATATCCACCCCACTGTTCAGTAAACCGATATAAGGACAGAATGTTCTTTTCTTCTTTTTTTTTTCCTGAACACTGATTTTTTTTTTTATTTCCCTCTACTACCTGTGAGCTTTGTGTCCAGTAATGGCTGGCCAAATATGGATGGTATTAACACATGGACTGAAACAAACACTGCATGAGGATATCTGCTGTTTCACAGTCAACACGACACACACAGTTTAAAAGGAAACATGGCCTCTTACCATATCTAGAACCATGATCTATTAACATAAAGCTAATTTTAAAAACACGTCTTAACCAAGCATGCCCAAAAAAAATGCAGTTCCTCTAGTGCCCACTTGACACTACCTCCAAAAGTGAGTTCATTTCAGCACACAGCCATTTTTAAAATGATCAGTTTCAGCAGTGACTTCAAGAAAATAAGATTTCCCCCTTTATAAACACCCATTCTTTCACCAACCCCAATTCCCAAAAAGCTGTGACGCTGTAGAAAGTGTGAATAAAAGAAGGGTGCCGGGTGGCTCAGTGGATGACACTTTGCAAACAGCCTCAATAAATCTTTGTGATTTTCAGCCTGCCTCCTGTGTCTGCATTTGAGTCTTTAACCTGCATTTCCTGACACCATGCAGTGATTTCCAAGACTATTTTTAATGCAGTGCTGCCTGATGGCACAAAGAGCACATCTATCCAAAACTACAGTTTCCAGCCTTGTCTCTTGAGCGCAGAGATTTCTGTGAATCGTTACAATCTTTTGATAGTATTATGAACGGTAGCTGATGAGAAATTCACAGTCTTCACAATTTTCGATTGAGGAACATTATTCTGAAATTGTTCCACATTTTGTAGATGAACCTTTGCCCATCCTTATTACTGAGAAACTCTGCCTCTCTAAGTTGCTCTTTTTATACCCAATCATGCAAGTGACCTGTGGTTAGTTAACCTCATTACTTTTAAAATGTTCATCCAGCTGTTTCTTTTCAGTAACACTTTCTTTTCCAGCCTTTTGCTGCACCCGTCTCGACTTTTTAAAGACATGCTGCTGCCCAAACACAGATCATAATAATGAAGATGATTTGTAATTTTCCCTCAAAGTACAAGTGAGGAACATGGTTTGCTTGTTTTAGCAGATATAACACATGCTGATGCTATCAGTGTTTCTCACCACAGGCAGATGATGAGAAATGTACAGCTGTTTGCCAGGTGCAGCGCATCAATGGGATATAAATGCATGAACTATGAACCTTTCTGAAATGAGTAGCTTTTATTGTTTAGGCTTTTTGTAGCATAGAGGCATGCTTAATGCACAGTGTTAAGACTTGTTAGGGGTTTGTGTTTAAAGTGTTTTTTTGTAGTACAGTTTTTACATCTACACATTCTTTAAAATTCACTTTTCATTACAAGCCATAATTGTGTAATTTGCTGACTTTTTTTTTATTTCTAATTTGAAAACTGTCATAGGTTTTACATGTCAGAAAGAATACAGGTATGTGTTAAAGTGCCCAACTTTAGTGTAAGTCCTGAGGAGTCAGCTGAGTGGGAAGAACAAGATCCAAGCAATCAACACCTATGCCGTGTCAGTCATCAGATACCCTGCTGGGATAATAAGCTGGCCAAAGGAGGAGATGGAAGCCACTGATATGAAGACAAGAAAGCTCTTTTCCATGGAGGGTCCCCCCAATACAGCACCCTGAGACTATACTAGCTGAAGGAAGGAGACAGAGGACTACTGAGTGTCCAGGATGAAACAACAAAATTCTATGAGTACATCAAACAGACTGCTACAACTGACCATGTGCCTATTGAATACAGGCAGCAGACAGCTGAGAAAAAAGAGGCGCAAGAACAGGAACCATCATGGAAAGACGGGGCTCCGTTTCCAAAAATGCTTCAAATGGCTGAACAAACAGACTGACAGACAGCACAGAGGCACTAATAATGGCAGCACAGGAACAAGCTCTGAGCACAAGATCGATAGAGGCTTGGGTCTACCGCACAAGCCAAGACCCCAGGCTGTGCAGACATGACCCTGAGACAATCCAGCACATAAAAGCAGGGTGCACAATGCTAGCAGGCAGGGCATACATGGAGCACTTTGAAGTCTCAAGGTCAAAATTGGTGATGGTTAACCAATTGGAAATAGTAGTGGTGGACAAGCAGAGGAGGGAGGTTGTAGTGTCAGATCTAGTAATACCAAGTAGCAGCAACATCAGGAAGAAGGAACACAAGAAACTCAATAAATACCAACAGTAAAGAGCTATTGCAGATTCCAGAAATGACATCCGGGATCTCTGTCCAGAAGAGCACAGTCCTGGGAACAGCTACTATACTATACAGATACTGTGCAGTACCCTCAGGCTCCCAGTCCTCTGGCAGAGGACCTGACCTTGAAGGGCAAACAAAGGACTGCCCACAGGGTGGGTGAGATTTTTTTTTATAACTCCTCATATTTAGTTTCTCCAGCAAGTGAAACAGTATCAGTAGTTGAATTGAAGGTTTAATGTTAAAAACCTAAAAGTGTTCTGTGAGGGCTTTGTTGTGCTGGATTGTTTTGAATACAAGAATATCTATATTTTAAAAAGCTGAAGCATCAATAAATGGAAGAACTTATTTGATCAGTCTAGTAGGAATGGGATCTTGTTGATGGTTGAATAATTTTTTCTGTAATGTCTTAAACTTTGTTTGTGAAGAAATCCATGAAGCCATTACTAGTTAAAGTGAAAAGATACTCGGCTCAAAAGAGCTCTTTCAGGAAATACTGTTAAGTCTTCAGCTTCTATGCCATACATCAGGAGTATGATTAAAGTGGTGGGTGGGCTCCTTTACATTTTGAGGGGAGCCAATTGAGTCTAACAGTAGAATAAATGCAGTGTTGAGGCTGTCATTTTCAGCATCCACATCGATGTTAAAGTCGCCCACTATAATTATTTTATCTGAACTGAGCACTAAATTAGACCAGGTGAACGATAGACGATAACAAATAAAAGAGGTTTTTGAATTTTCCAGTCAGGTTGGACAAGGCCAAGAGTCAGAGTTTCAAATGAATTAAAACTTTGTCTGGGTCTTTTATTAATTACTAATCTGTAATTGAAGACTGCAATTAATCATCCTCGAACTGAGCTTCAGGCATTCTGACAGTTAGTTTGACTTGAGGGTGTTGATTCATTCAAATTTACATATTCATCCTCCTGTAACCAGGTTTCTGCCAGGCAGAATAAATCAATATACTGATTAATTATTTAATCATTACTAGAGAAATATTAACAAGTTAAAAGTAAGTTATTAAATGACAA
>VOQJ01043696.1:8626-18770 GCA_015052665.1 Apistogramma diplotaenia
ATTATATGAAAGGATGATGATTGTGATGGGAAATCAGGGCCATGTTTTTTTGTAAGCCTGCTAAAAATCAAAGTATACATCACATTCAGGTACCGACTGATTTTAAAAACACGTGCTAATTAACAGAACAATCATCGTTTGCTAACATGAAATTAGGTTTTACAGCTAAAACACAACATGCCGTTCAGAAACAGGATTATTATTCTGCTCTTCTTCACAGTCTATGTTTCACAGGTATGTTTGAGCGCTCGAGTGCGTTTCAGAACAACAGGTGAAATCTAGGCTTCCTCTGTGTACTTTCTATTTGTGAAATCTGCTTTTATCAGAGGTTCAAAGCCCCTGTTTCTCCGCTGACGCAGGTAGAGCACAAAGATAAGAAGAAGCACCAGGAGACCGATGAAGACTCCTCCGAGAGTGGAGCCCAGCACAAAAACAGCCGGCCTTCCATCTGCATCTGTAGAGATGAAACACGGGCGGAGATGTTCGCTCAAACCTTTGTAGCACTAGCATCATTAAATATAAATGACATTTTGAAACAGTGTAGCAAAAAAATAACAAACAAATATGGCAATTTCACTGATATGCCCTTATGTATGTATATGTATATGACCATGATTTTTATTTATTTATTTTTTTGGAAAAACCCATGAGTTCCCAAAAAAATCCACTAATTCTTTCACTATTTGCTCACCATCCAGGGAAACGGCGTAAGAATATCCCAGCTGCTCGGATGCGACATAGACTTCCTCATTAGTGACGGGAGGGAAGAAGGGAACCATGTTGTACTCTCTGTTGTGACCGATGGGGGCCATCTCATCTGGGAATGTGGCGTTGGATGGGACAAATCTTTTCATCCATTCATTAAAAATGGCATCAGTGAAAGCATGGAGTACCTGCGAGGTAAATGTAACAGAAATTGCATTTTTATTTTAATTAAAAAAAAAATGTGTTCATGATTTCATTTCAGAGGAAACCGTTAATGTCGGTTCTGACCACAAAGATGGGGTCGTTGGCCGCAGAATGAGCCAGTGAGCTGGTTCCATTGAGCAGCGAGTGGACAAGATTGTGAAGGTTATCGACGGTTTCATCCAGTTCTCCGTCCGGTTTTTCGTACCCTTCAAGAGCATTTCTGTGAGTCACAAACAGCATTAATCGATTGTTTTTCTGTGAAATAGCAGGTTTAAATGTATTAATGGTGAACAGTCCACCTTTTACCTAAAGCTAAAGGAGGAGTTGGTGAAATAGGGGGGGCTGTCAAAGTCCCGGATTCCAAGGCAGCTTCTGACGTCAGTCATGGTGGGCAGAGGCTTGTTGGCTCTCTCCATCAGCCCTCTCTGAATCAAACCCTCATTTGTGCCATTACAAAGAGTCACCAGGCGATTGTAGTCATCCAGACTGGAAATAAATTTGTTACATGTAAAGAATTTAAATGTTTCACCCACACGTACCATTCAACGCTCACTAGTTTTTTTATTTTAGAACTGCTGAAAATGATTTTTTCCCCCCAAAATCGGTATTTTGTGCTGACCTGTTACACACCACCCCCCATCTGGAGAACCTGGACTGGTTACTGATGAGGGAGGGGTTGTCTGGGTTTCTGCCTCCCAGCAGTGAGTCGGTGCACACATCACACTCGTTCTGCCCTGTGGCAAAGTTCCAGTAAGGAATTGCAAAGTTCTCATTGCCACTCAGTCTCTGCAGGAGAAAAGGAAACACTAGTGTTTGCATCGAAAACTTAATGAATATAATTAGCAATAATCTGAACTGTAAACAGATGTGCTTTTGGGAGGTTACTTATGTTTCATGATTGACTTCAAACACAAAGAAATTTAAAATCTGATGCTCCCCAATGAAAGCAAATGAAATACCTCTCATCTCTCCACCACAGAAAACGTAAAAAGGTAAGATTATTAACAAGTGTTTAAACAAATGAGAGTAATTGATAAAAGAAAATACCTGCAGCTCCCTTTCAAAAGTCAGGAGGTGATACCTGTGCCAGGTAATGAATGCTGGTCCTTTGTGTGAGAAATCAATGGCTTTGAAAGGACGACCTGGACCTGGAGGAAAATGAGGAGTTTCATTACGATGTGTAACGCCTGTTAATGCAGTTTTTAACAAATGTATGAATACATGAAACAAAAACTTTAGAAAAGCATTACCCTCATCTATAAAAAAAGACCATCCTTGTTAAATCTGTGTGCTATTGTTTTGTGTTTTTTATCGTGTCCAAAGTTTGTATGGTTCAAAATGTTAGTAGTTACAGTATATTTGTCATTCATCATAAAACAAAAAAAGAATCTATGATGTGAGCATAACAAATTGTGATTGCTGTTTTATTGAAATGTCCATGACATCTTACCAAGCAGAGTGTCTCTGACTGAGTAGTAATGCTGCCAGACAAAGAAGTCATAAACGGAGATGTTTGCGATCTGCGGGCTGGTTCCGTTTGGACCCAGGAGTCCGAGCCAGTGCTGGGTGGCGATGACGTAGTCTGGGTGGGTGGTGGTCTTAGCCAGTTCCAGCGTGTCCAGGAACTCTCTGAGTTCTTCGGCGGTCAAGGAGTGGATATTCTTCCGCTCCACGGGAGCCTTCCTCTGGTCGCAGTTTGGCCCCGTCCAGCCAAATTTGCACTGGCCACAGTCATAACCTGCAAAGTTACCTGTAACACAAAGAGCCAATTAAATGTCAAATCGCATAAGTGAATAAACTTTATTTATAAAGGGCTTTTTACAGAAACCACTGTACAACAAAATAATGAAACCTAAAATATAAAAGAACATTAAAATGACTTTATCATTACAACATCCAGTTAAAACATGGAGCAAAATTTTTAAAAAGTTACTACTGAACAGAATAGAATAGAATGCCTTTATTGTCGTTATACAGATGTACAATGAGATTGGAGAGCCACTAAAAATATACAGAAATAAAATAAATGGTCACAAATATGTACATTATAAAAGAATTATAATAGTGTACATATGTACTGGTGAGAAACTCAACAGAAAGTCTCATTAAATAAAAGAAGGAATTCAGGTTCACCACAACCCGTTAACTAGCTACATTTAACTATACTTTGTTTACTGGTTTAGCTTTTCTTAGTTATCGTAATGAAGCTGTTCGGCACCCACCCGTACACCTGCACGTCCGATTGAAGAATTTGGTCGGCCACCTCTCTCTGTCGTCCACATTCCTCAGTCTGTACGGTCCTCCCCAGGGTTTGGTGTCGACTCGAACGGCGGAGCAGCTTCCTCTCCCCGACAGAGAGCCGCACACATTGGCGGGGTCTGATCCCAGAGCAGGGCAGCACTGCTTGGACACGATCCCCTCCACTGTGCAGCACACTCGAGGAAACTGAGCCTCTGATGGGTGAAGGCCAAAGAGTAAACAAAGAAGAGCAAGAGCCGGTACAATCATGATATTTCACCTGAAATGTTTCCTCCAGTCAGCGGTGAGAAATCAGTTTGTAGAGCTGTAATACGCTCAATTAGTTCCCCCAGAGGAGTGTGTAATCTCACTCTGCTGCGGTCCCTCGCTATGTATCTTCAAATTAGATTCAGTGATAGTTTTAACATCTGCAGACACAACTCCTAAAGCCAAATCATGTTGCGTTCAAGTTGGCTCCACGCACATTAAGAAAGGCTCTAATTTCTGTTCTTGCTTTTGTAGAGGAGGATTAAGCCACCGGTCTTGTGATGATCACCTGACCACAGAGCTGTGAGCTGCTCTAAAATCCGGATGAATATCAAGAAACTGCCTGAAGGGGCTATAAAGGCAATGTATAGCTACTTTGTGACAAAGAACTCCATTGTCATTTTTTTATTTGTTAGCTGTGGTCACTCTCAGCTATCTAGATTAAAAAAAAAAAAAGAGAGTTTTCAAATGAGTTCCCTCGTCGCAGACCTAGTAAATCTCAATGGGAGACTAATCACTTTAATCCAGCCAGAAGTTTTCTGAAAGTTTTGTAGCTTGTTAGTGCAGGCTGGTTTTGAGGTTTTTGCTCGTCACCTTTTCACCCCAGATCTCAGCTGACACCCTCTGTTATGCATGGAGGCTGAAGAGAGAAAAGCAGTAGTAACAACTCCCATCTTTTTCACACTTTCCACAAAGTCTGTTTGTGTGATTCAGATAAACAGCATAATGGCACAGATCACTATTTGAACATAATTAATATCACCCACACTTTGATGATACATAACCAGCAGAGGAGAACTACTCTAATATTTTAACACGGCATATTCAAAACATATTAAAATTCAAAATGGCTCATTTCAGAATAACAATGTTGCATTTGAAATTGATGATGCACTGATGTGTACATAAAAATAAATATAATGTTGCGCTGATAATACTGTTATTAACTGTAACTGCTGCTCAGTAGTATGCAGTATGCATATCCATTTATCCATTTTCTTCCGCTTATCCTAATTCAGGATTACAGGGTCGGGTAGGCTGGAGCCTGTCCCAGCTGTTCAGGCGCTCCCCAAACAGGCCGCCAGTGTGTCACAGGGCTAATACAGAGAGAGACAGACAACCATTCAGGCTCACATTCACACCTGAGGCCAGTTTAGCCAAAGCTTATAGTTAGGGCCAGGTCAGGTGACCCTGAACCATCCCTTAGTTACACTGTAATAGGCCTAGGCTGCTGGGGGAGGGGGTTCCCATGATGCACTGAGTGTTTCTTTTCATTCACCTCTTTTTACTCTGTTTATCCCCCCACTCTGCATTTATTAATGAGTTATTATTAATCTCTGGCTCTCATCCACAGCGTGTCTTTTGTCCTGTCTCTTCCCCCCCAGTCCCAACCAGTGGCGGCAGATGACTGCCCCTCCCTGAGCCTGGTCCTCCTGGAGGTTTCTTCTGTTTGTTGTGATTTGGTGCTGTAAGAATAAAATTGAATTGAATTGAATCTCATAGCCAAGCATCAATTATTGGTATATATATATATATATATATATATATACAGTCCCAATCAAAAGTTTGGACACACCTTCTCATTCATTGTTTTTATCTTCTATTTTTTCCTACATTGTAAATTACTACTGAAGTCATCCAGACTCTTTCTTTCTTATTGTTGAATCATGAACTTTGACCTTAGCTGAGGCAGGTGAGGTCTGCAGTTCTTTAGATGTTGTTCTTGCTTCTTCTGTGACCTCCTGGATGAGTTTGTTGATGAGTTCGTGGAGTAATTTTGATAGGTCAGTCGTTCCTGGGAAGGTTCACCGCTGTTCCTTTTTTCTTTTGGGATCTCTTTGGAGTCCCAAAGCCTTAAAAATGACTGTTTAACCCTTTCCTCATACATGTCATTGCCTTTGCTTCTCATCTGTTCTCGAGTTTCCTTACATTATGGATTGATGTGTTGCTTTCTGAGATCTTTAATCCTTGACTAATTCTTTAATTCTTGAATCAACAGGCGCCAGTAACAAGGCCTGGGTGTGGCCAGTGAAACTGAACTCAGCTTTGAAAATATAGGTCTGGATAGTTTTTTCCCCTTTTGTAAATCACTTTTACACTTGATGATGATCACTGTGTCATAAGAGTTGGTTGTCTAATCATCTCAGATATTATCATAATGGAGATCAAAGCTTCCTTTCAAGAGTTCCATGAAAAGGTCCGGACCGGAAAACCTGCTTCTCGTAATTAACAAATAGCTGTACTGTATCCAAAGGGTCTTTGAATGAATGGTGTGAATCACACTATTGAGGTTTTATCGCTAGATTTCATGTGACCAACTGTGTTTTTAGCAAGTGGTCCTGAATGAAATTCCTGAGGTTTCATGAGTGAAACACACGGTCTTTTGAATGCCATTGCCTTGTTTTGTTCCTTGTTTGTTTGTTTTTTTAGTTGTATTTTATTTTTTTATTTTTTTTTGCTGCAAGGTTTCACTTGTGACAGAGGAAAAAATTCTTTCTCTTTGTGGGACAGATTTTTGATACGGTTTGTTTCACACTGCCCTTAATAAATAAGTGCGTCTTACCCTACCCATTTCCATAGTCAACTGAGATGAGAGCCTAAATTAATGTATTAATTAATGTTATGAATAGCCCCTGTTTTAACTTCTGTTACTGGTAGTGAAAATATGAAAGACAAATACATTTAAAAGTGCTGGATCATTAAGTGAAGACTTATGGAGTAAAATTGTGTGCTGTATGCTATTATATGCAATAAATTATAGCACAAAATATAAATTTATGTATGTTTCATTTCAGATATTTAACAGGGTTTTCGATGTGAGGTCCAGTCTGTACCAGTCGACGCCCATGGTTGTGTAAAATGTGGTATTATGCAGTTTGTTTGTTAGCAGTTCTTGTTGTGAAAAAATACATCATTCTTGAAAACTGTTTGCCAGCACAAAAACTGACAATTACCAACATAAAGCACAATGTTTTGAACAGACATGATTTAAACACAAACCAAAATGGTTTATAGTGTATCTCAGTCATCCTCTTCCTCCCTTTTCATAAACCAAAAGACACCAGACATAATCGTGGCGCCGTGAGAAAGCTCATGTGTGACCACTGCTTCATTTACACAACAGACCATGTGAGGTTCACCGCACTCAAAAGGATTAAGGAGCAGAATTCCCTGCGAGTCAAATGGAATTTCTCAGTTTAAATTATTTTACAGCGGCTTCAGTAAATAAGTGTGCCTACGTGTGCAGATGCAGAATCTGATGAACTTGCCGATGGTTTGATTGTGGTTCATCACAGTCATGGCTCGTCGTGTGAACTAAATGAGATATTTCGCCACTGAAAGGTGTGATATCGCTCACAAACCAATGAGGAAATGTAACTCACATCACAAACCAGGTAAGATCAATCAAACGCTAGCTAGAAAAACAGCATAATAATAGTTAAGCAAACAAAATTAGGACCATGGAAAAAAAGCAAACAAATCCATTTTAGTTAGAAGAAACTCAAATGAAATATCTTTAAAAAGTACTTAAATTCATTTAACTGTGTCACTGTGCCCCCTCAGCTGTATGCTTCTGATGCACTAAGTTACATTAATTGATACAGTTTGGTAATGAAAAACGTAAACACCCATACTGCCAATAAGTTATTGCAGTGCAATTTAATTATTCAGTTTAAAGCTTCTGTTGCAAATGTGGTAGCCAGCATGACTGAGGAAGACGCTGAGTGGTTGGGCCTGTGCAGGTCAAATTTTGGAAAATACCAGGCATGTATGGTTGTAATTGTGCATAGCATGTGTGAGTTTCTTCCTCTCTTTTTTTTTTTTTTGTGGCTGCTAGTGGTCCATTCTGCTGATGTAGAGCCTATTAGTGGGAGACTCACGTGATGCTCAAAATGCCTTGACAAATGTGCTTACACATGCCTTTAAAAGTCAGAAGTGACAGTGTCATATTGAACCATATCATTTTTATTGATTCATGTTTGTATATTGACAGGCCTAAAGCTATTTTGAACATAAATTAAAAGCTAGTATTGCTGGATTATTAACATTAACATACAATATCTGGCAGGTGAATTTCATAAAATCACTCAATCAACAACACCTTTTAAACCATTTAATCAGGGTGGCAGGGGGCTGGTGGCAATAGGGTTACCACCTCTCACAAATGAAAATAAGAGACGCCCACTAGGCTTCTCAGGGCCAACATGGCCCAAGTCACACAACTCACATATTTTCTTTTTGGTTTTTTTTGTAAAGGTGTGATCAAGAAAGCAATTAGTCATACATAAAATTAAATACTTTTTAAGCAATGAAGACATTATTGCCAAAAAATCACTGCATATCAAGTGCTGTTAAATAAGCGTACATTACATGCACCCCTATTAAAAAATATATATATAACAAATCCATTTTCTTTCCTGGGGACATGGTGGAGTGTCAGATGTAGCAGCAGACATTTTTAAAAGACACGGATGTGTGGCATCTGTTACTAGGAAACGGTGACAGCAGTCCGTAGCAGGCCGGGGGGTCCCAAGAGGATCCACAACAATTTTGCTTGCCTTAGTATTTCCTGTATATTATTTTGTGCTTAATTGTAGCATTTAGTGTTGATGTGTGTGTGACAGAGTTGAGTATTCGAGTATTTTTCAAAATATGGAACAAATCGCATCCTGTATTGGTTCAATATGGGACACAACAATTAATTGCCAAATAAAGGATGATTCCGTATTTTACAGGATGGGTGGCAACAAGGTACCTCACTGGACAGCTTACAAGTAAAACACAGGGGGAGACAGATAATTATTTACAACTACAGCCAATTTAGGAACACCAATTAACTTAATAAGCACATTTTTGGACTGTGGGAGGAAGCTGAAGAGAAACCAGGCACAGGGAGAACATGCAAACCACACAGAAAGGTTTCCAGTAGCGTCTTGTTGTGAGACAGGAGTGTGAACCACTGCACTACCTCAAAAAAAGAAAGTATATCTTCCTCCACTTTTCCTTTTCAGGGCCACTGGGGAGCTGGAGCCTGTCACAGCTGTCAGAGAGCGAGAAGCAGTGTATACCCTGGACAGGGTGCTAACACAGGGGCTAGCACAGGAACACAGATAGCAATTCATACATATGGGCAATTTACAATCACCAATTAACCCCAGTAATTGTCCAGATTAACAAGGTCCACATCATGTGTTGAGGAACCGGGGAATACTGAGAAACCAAGATACCGCATAAGTGGACATGAGTTGACAACTGGGAACTTTTGGAATGCTACCATACATGTAATCCCAGTGAACGGGGTTACATAAACACCTATGGATTCTTTGACACCCAACATCCTAGTGTTCCACCATTTGCAGAGAAACAACTGCTATTGCAACTAGAGATTGACAAGGTACAACACAAATACTACGGCCAGGAGGTTAGGCCAGAGGGGAGATATCATCATCCACACAGTCCAAGATTTAGTACCAAGGAGCAGTATTGCTGTGGTAGGACAGTCCTGATACCGAAGGATTCCCAGAAGGGACTGGTCCCTGTATGGTGCTGAGTTAAAATTGTATATTATTATTATATTTATGATGTTTTAATTCCAGTGAATTTCTTCAAATTTGTGTAAAAAAACAAAACACAGGATGGTACCAGAGAGAAAAACAAACAAGTAGAATCCAGCACATAATTGTGAAAATTTAAAAATATTTTATATAAGATTACAGTGGATCTTGCTAATTTATAGTTACAAAATAAAACGTAATTAAAAAGCAGGTATCAGATTTCCATCAAGACATATTCATCCTGTTAGAAGAAGATTTTGAGGAGGACATGATAAGAAAGGAAAAGTGATTTGTATGGCTCTCGATGGTGGTATCAGCAACTCAACACACTCGAGTTCAACATGCACTTATTAGTCCATGATGCATCTTTGAAATACAGCAGGAAAAAAAGCATCTCCTCTGGCAAGCAGGGCTCAGCCTCTTAGAATCTGGTGAAAAGGAACTAAAAGGTTTTGTTTGTTTATTATGTTGTGTAATGTGGGTTGCCACTCAACAACCCTTGTTAGAATCTTTTTGAATTTCTTTTCCATATTCAAATCAGTCTTTTAAATAAGATCCATGAGTGGTTGGCACAAAGGGATCAACTGCTAATGGCTAAGGCACACCCAGAATGGCGGACCAAAGGCTCTGCAGTCCTGATTCCCAAGGATCTCCAAAATGGACAGGTCACATACGAACAAATAATCTGCCTCAACACAACATGGAAACTCCTGTCAGGCATCAAAGCAGCTAGGATGACCAGGCATATGGCTTAATACATGGACAGAGATCTCAGATGCCTTTCCTGGAATCTGCTGGAGCCACTCTTCCAGTTTGGATGTCACTGCCCTGAGTGGATGTGAACTGATGTCTCGTTCACTCCTGGCATACAACTTGATGTCATCCATGTAAAGGAGGTGACTGATGTTTGCTCCATTCCATAGCCAGTCTTGTTAATGATCTGGCTGGAGAGGTTCAGGCCAGTGACATGCAGTCGAGGGAGGCAGGTGAGGCATGGCATCAGGCACCAGCCTGCTGAGCCTCACCATGGATTGCACAATGCCCAATTGGCCAATCAGTGGTGAGGCTCAGAATAGTCGTTCCCAGTGACTATGCTAACTGTGCTGCATGCTATGCAGTGAGACCGTATTGCTGTCCCTCTGCATGTCGCTATTAAAATGTTCTAACACTTTTAC
>VOQJ01043699.1:0-13005 GCA_015052665.1 Apistogramma diplotaenia
TTTTATTTTTTTTTTTTTTTTTACTTATTTTTTTTTAATTTTTTTTTTTTTTTTTTTTTTTTTTTTTTTTTTTTTTTTTTTTTTTTTTAGCTGTACAGCACTTCTTAAATGTGTCATATAAATAAATCTGACTTAAGTATTGAAAAGAAGTCTTTAAAATATGGTCTAATGACAATAAACTGTCTCTGATGTTTTAGGAAAATGAAATTTATAATTTTTGCCAATCAATGGCAAACTGGAGGAAATACTGAACTGAAAGTAGCAAAATTTCTGACTTATCACAAAAGAACATGTAAATAACAAATTAACTATAATAAAGGGAAAAATTCATATAAAACCGGGGATGTCTATCAGGCCCCGCATATATGTTACTGCTCCCTTATTGCTCCCATAAATATATGCATATATAAAGGGAACTGTGGAGATCAACCACTAAATGTGCTTCACGCTGACTAGTTTTATTACAAAAAAGCGCAATACAGATTATTAACAAGGCTGCTTCCACTGATTCACTGTACTTATATGATTCGGCTTTCTTTAAAAAAGAAATTGCTAATAATGTTCCACACAAAATCAAGGTCCCTCCCAGATTATGTTCATTATTTCAGTGCATGAGCATATTTTTGAGCATTTACAGATGTTGTTGTTGTTTTCTTTTCCTTTTCCAGCTTAACTGAAACAAATGCAAGGCAGGCATAAGCACTGCTTCTGCCTGAACCTGTTTAGTCACAATTTAGTATGTAGGTTATAGACTTTATATGTACGGTTACATTGTCTGTGCAACGACACACAGTCAGTCTTTAAAGACTAATTAGTGATTAATCAAATGGTTGGAAAACTGTAACCATTGGTTTCAACTATTTGTAACAACACTAGCCCAACAACTGCCAATAAAAATACAACAAGGAATGTAACCAAATCAGAACTACTGTATCTGCAACTTTTAACTTATTCCTGATTTTTTGCTTTGCCACACGGTATTATTGCTGCTTACAGTTTAATAAATAAACTTTTCTTACTTATTCGCTTTACTCAAAGACATTTTCTGTCACCAGCTGCCCGCTGTCAGGTGATTTCATTCAGTCTGTGGGGTTTGTTCTCATATTTAGCTCAGCAGTTTATCTTGGCCCTCAGCCAGTCCTCAGAAAAGAACTGTTAAAGCCTCAGTCATGAAATCACCGGAGCTTTAAGATCCACTATGGCTCACTTACAGCAGACAAGGGCTAACAAGAATTAAAGGGGCACTAGCAACGGCCACTGAAACCTCCCATTCAGTAAGGTTTTCACAGGTCTTGTGTCAAAAACACAAGTATTGGGTTTTAATTATAATATGCATTCTATGTACTTCATAGCTTTTTTACTATTTGTCTTAAAATCATTTCAGTACCATGTTACATTTTGAGAACGTATCCATTTTACACCGTCTGTTTTCACATACTACGTTCATGAGTATGTTCCATCCTTTTTTTAGAGCTTGTTTTTTTTTTTAAGCATTAATGTTGTACTTTGACACCAATTCGATCGCTCTGAACATTCACAGCAAGTGAACTGGAGCTTTCCCATGATATGATGCAGGTACAGTCATGAATCATGACTTTCCCAAGGCAGAAATATGTACTGAGCATATGTGCACATGCACTTGTGCTTCTCTGTGTGTTCACCGTAGCAGTAATGCGTAGATTGAAGACTACGAAGCATATATGCTTTGTATTCTCAGAATTATGAAAAACACGTGATCTACAGGAAGAAGTGTGGAAAATTACTTGTTGTTATGGATTTAATTACTATAAGAAGTCCATCAAATTACTTATGAGAAGGTGTCAGTTAAATGATCAGGGAGGATTATGTGTCCTAGTGTGAACTGATAAAGTCTTTGCAGAGGTTCGTAGTGCCAACTATTTAGCCTTCCAGAAAGCATCTCTATGTTTGATTGGATGACAACTATTTGAAGTTGCCGTGAAGCTCTCATCACTTAGTTGGAAAGCATACAGGAATGTGGTAGATCTAGAAAGACCGAACAACACAACCGTGGAGCTCTTCGCTGGAAACAAAGCATGGAGGAAACAGGTCTGCAGGCAGATCTTAGGGTCGTTTAAACAACAATCACAGCGCAAAATGCCTATATTCTATTTGGCCAAACAAATCCCAACAACAAGAACAAGGCAGGCAGATTTGATCTTACTTTTAAGCAGCATTAAGAACCTTTGTGTTTGTTCCTTATGTAACCCTGAGAAGTTACACTGCTTGTTGAAGATTCTTCTAACTTTGTTGTTTTTGTGTGAATGAAAGAATCAAGCACAATCTTTTTTGAGGGATATATATATATTTTAGGGGCGTATTTAACCTCCTCTGACAAACCCCTGACCAAACTTGCATCAGAGATGTTATAAAGACACGGTTCGCAGCGTAAACTATCAACCTACCACAACACAATGGACCACCAAGAAACACTTACTTAATGAAGGCAGCTACAAGCAAATGAAGATGTTAAAAATGCCCCTTCAGCATTTATGTGCTATCATTGTTATCACTTTTTTGTTTATTGTTGAAAAACAAATGTACTTCTTATAGTTGCATTCGGATACGACTAGTACGCTGACGTGTTACATTCTGCCACGGATCGATCCTGCTAATTATTTGTAGGATGTTCTTGTGGTTTGATTGTGTTGCTCTGTATCAACATGAGTGTAACATTGTAGCACAAGAAACTTATTCTGATGAATTTGACTCAGGAGATAGAGCAGAACATCTACTAATTGGAAGGTTGGTGGTTTGAACCCTGGCTGCTCCAGTCGGCTTCGGCAAGATGCTGAACCCCGAGTTGCTCCCGATGTAAAAATCGGAGTGTGAATATGTGCGAATGTTAGGTAGAAAGCACTTAACTGTAAGTAAGGTGTAAGGTGATTGCAAATGTGTTGTGTGCAGCGCTTTGAGTACTTTATTAGCGTAAGCGCTAGTTCATTTACCAATCTGAGCAGTCAGTGCAGCAAATGGATAAAAAACAGTCTGAGCTGATCAGACTAAATGAGATGAAAGAAAACATATTTATGTTTGGGCCTTACCAGTGTGCATAGCCCAGCTCCTGAAAAGGGTAGCATCTCGCTCAATACTCCAACCGTGACGAGCAGCATGTTTCCATGGGATTTGGAAGATTTGCGCTGACTGTTGAATGAAAAGAAAACTAAAATTAGATTTACTTCTTTAAATCTTTCTCAGGATTATTTCAGAATAAATGCTGTATTGTATTCATGTAGCCCGATGTGATTTTATCTACCAAGAAACCTTTTAAACCCCAGCTGTATGCAGGCATGAGTTTAGCTGTGTGCCTATATGGTGGTGAGAAGGTGGAGGTCTACCTGGTCCAGCCAGCTGACTCCTGGATACCTCCCAGAATGAATCTGTTCCTCCAGCCACGGCCTCAGCCTGAGCCGGCCTTGTTGCTGCATGCTGCAGTCTGAGCGTCAGCTGACGAAAAAAGATGGTCTGTACAAAAGCAGGAGTTTCAGCAATAACAGAAAAGTTCTTAGGAGCTCTGATTTAATCGGAGCTCCTAAGGAACACCCTTCCTACCTTACTGCATTCTTCCAATCAGAGAGCTCACACCTAACATGATTCCTTTCCTCCTCCAATAGTCTTCCACGCATTCTCTTCCTGTTACAGAAACAAATGTACACTGCATGCTGTTCTCTACAAGTGGAGCTGAATCGGAATGTGATGGTGCAGTTGTAACAGGGAGGGGGAATTACAGTATAAAGGTGCTTGTACAGGCTTTTAATACCTTTCATTCCATTCTAGTAGTTATATAAAAATGCAAATGCTGCTTTATTGTGACCAGTTGTTTAAAGTTAATATAAAAAGGAAACTTTAAACAACTGGTATATGTGAATACATAATATGTTTGCTGCATGTGGGTTTTTTTTTTCATGTGTCACCTTCTCCAAGAAACTCAGTGTCAAAGTATTTTATTGTGGGGTTTTACGTCAAGTCTAGTGCAGATGGGAAATAGCGTCTATTCATGCTGAGACCACAAGATGGAAGCACAAGTGATGGTGAAGTAATGGTTGAAGCTGCTTTACATGTTTTTACATGTTGCAACAGTGCCTCTGCATTTTTAGTGTATGTGAAAACACAAGCTCAGTTCAGTTAACCTCAGTTAGCCTTTCTTTGAAACTGCATATGTAGGTTGTAATCTAACCTTTGTTAAATAACCTTAGTGTGTATTCACATTTTAAAATTGATGTCAAGATTATTACTTATGTTTATATTTTGTTAATTTAAAAAAATATTCATTCCAAATTAGGCCACAGAAAAAAAAAAATTGCAACAAATTTTCGGTAAACAGGTGAAGCTTGTTATGAACCATTAACACACTGTCTCTTTGAAGCAAACACAACTCAAAATGTTTCATGTTTATTTGAATTCTTTAACACAGAAAAAAAATGTAGCAGTAACATTCATATCACTTTTATGGAGAATGCAGTTGTTTTATTGTGACAACTGTAACGTGTTGAAGGCAGTGACGTGTTTCTGTGGAAATGTACCAACCGTTCCAGAGAAGAGCAATGAGGAAGTAATTTCATAACCCTGAACAGCAGCTCTGCACGGCAGCTGAGTGTTGTGGCTTGTTTCAGTCAGAGTGCAGTCTTTTCCAATGTAATTCCTACTTTAAAGGTCCATGGAAAAATTGGCTATTTTTTCTGTTCTTTTGTTAGGAATTAACTGGTGAGATTAAACTCAAGGAGATTTAAATTGCTTTTAAACCCATAACATAGCTCAACTCTTGCAGAGGATCACCAAGTAGAAAATTTAGACAGATTTTATTCACTTTAATCCACTCTGCATTTAAGTCTTTAAGGAATGCATTTTCATTAAAAAAATATGTACATTTTTAAATTTAAGTTTAAAAACAAACATAAACAAAAAATGAATTAACTTAACGAGATACATAAAGTGGCTGCAGCTTGTTTTGCCAAACCATTATAAGCAAGTAAACATTAACAACATTAAGGTCACAGGTGCACTCTGGGTGATATCTGACATCAGTTGTTTGTGTATGTGGAAATTTTATGGAAAAGTCACATTAAAAACATTTTTGACTGACATGTTCAGAAAAGTATTTACAACTGAAATGTTCTCAACGTGTTGAAGCTATTTTCAAGATCCATTTCAAGATCAAGAATGAAACCGGAGGCGTAGTCAGAGTGTTACACACTCTGATATCCGCTGACTGTCATTACCGGCAAAGAGCGGTCAGCAAGCATCAAAGACGAAAAGGGTATTTGGAGCTCGGAGAGACGCTGCCCATCCTGAACACTGTTAATGAAATCTGGAAAAATTTGGCTTAAGATGTTTTGAGGACTCTTTTGAAATGTATCCTGATTATACTTGTCCATAAGCTCTTTGCTCTCACAGCTGCTCTGCTCTAAAAGCAGACATGGAACTGCCTGGTAGTCGTCATCCACTGTGAGGAAGCTGGGTGACCCTCTAGGCACAAAGCCATAACAGGGACATTCATCACATATGGTGACCTCTTTACTTGGCTTTGTTTTACCACCGACTATCTCATCAGAGCTCTCAAACTCAACCTCAGCTCTGGATGTAAGATCACTAGAATCGGATGTGTTGGTCCCACTAGAGATGGACGACAAACTGGAATCTTCTGCACATGAAAATCTCCCAGAATCTGCGTTGCAGGGTTGATATGACATGTCTGCTTGCATTAGAGGCGAAACAGAATCTTTTTGTGCAGGAACTTGACAAGCTGGTACTTGTTGATCAGGACATCTCTCCATGTCGCTCTTACTGGGATGATATTCAGAGTCACAAATCATTTCTACCTTCACCTTGACCTCCGAGTTGTTTGTCATAGCCTGATGAGGAGAGCTGGGGATGAGGAGGGAATAGGTTTTATTTTCCAATATAGATGACCCTGAACTGGTGTCATTAGCTTGGACACCACACGGACTGTAGGGAGCCGAGCATAAATCTTTGTTCTGCATGCTCATAAATTGTGTAAGGGGACTGGGGATGGCGGTCAGTGGTGATATATTCGGAAAAAGCTTAGCAAGCACATCGTGAACAGCTCTAGTGGTGGGAGGTTCGTCATTCACACGGTCAGGAGGTTCAGCATTTGCATAACTCAGATCGGAGGAGGCTGTGCTGATCCCACTGCTTTGCTGAAGGCTCCCACTGCTGGTGTCCGTCAGTGACGTCTTCGACCTGAATACAGACAAACACTAACTTAAGCTGCCAGGTGCAATTCCTTAAGGAGATGCCGGTAATGTTGCTGCATCAGTGCAGTCAATACTAACCCCAGTTTGCTGTAATCTGGAATAAGGGGCGCCACACAGACGGAGGAGGTGACGAGTGACTCAGGTTTCAAGACCTAAACAAGAGGGATGAACAAGCAACACTTCAGTTAAAGGGGGGAAATCTTTTTGAACCAGTTTTGGTGATAGCCAATTTCAGCTGAAGGCTCCACTTAGCAACTGTCATATTGTACAATTTATGTTGCTTTAGCCTGCATGAAGTTGCTATTTATACACAGAATATGAATGGCTACTGATCTAATGATTTAATAAAAATCCAAAAAAAATTATTACTAGTATTACTAATAAAATAAATGAGGAGATTTCTATTGTCGATCAGTGTGAAAAGTATCTCACCTCTTGCTTGCTTGGATAAATAGTAAGAATCGGCGGCTTGATAACTGAATCCCACAACCTTGTTTTTAATCTAAAATTAAATATAGAAACAAAAAAAAAAAAATCAGCAAAATGATGCAGAAGTTCCAGTATTTAGGAGGAATTATGCACTGACAGAGGCACACCAAAAACATGTTTATCTACATGACTTACTTTGCACAACATCCATATACAGCAATGCTGACGATAACTGCAGTAATACTGAGGCTGACAACAATAGCCAAGACCAGGAAGCGACTGGAGGAAGCTGTGAAATAACATGTATGACATAAATGAATATGTAATTACTCCTGAAATGTGTTTACTTATTTTCTTACATTTCTGTGTCTAAACAACAAGTCGAACACCCTCCTCAATTTATGTTACAAAAAAAGATTTTTAAAAACATCTTCCAACTTTATTCTCAGTCAGTCAGTGTAACAAATGTCAACACATATGCAAATACAAGATGTGAATGTACTTTCTGGAACTTAGATACAGGACACGGCATCATAACAACTTCACTTTTAACAAGCTGAGACTGGATATTATTAATAAACGGCTCTCGTTCACCATTTAATGCTTTGATTTTGATTTGATATTAGAATCTGAACTGTTCATCTCCACTTTTCTCTGAAGATTCTTTCTGAAGCAGGACTTCCAATTAGTTTTAGACATTATGTTGAAGCTGAATGTGTAATATACTTTGGAGCTCTTGGTATGTTTAATAAATACAGAATTTACTGTCTTAACATTGAAAAAAGGCAATTCTTACTGGTTTCAAATTCCCAGTCTGTGCTACTGTCACTGCACTTGTCATTCAGTGTTGAGAAGCTTTTCACGCTGACTACGTATGTTGAACTTGGATCCAGGTGCTGACCATTTATTTCATGATAATACAGTTTATTGACTGTAGCTGGTTTAAGAAATTTAGATATCTGGTATGGAGAAATGAGAGGTATAAAAATGAGTTTATAGTTATGCCCATGTTTATATCTGCAGTACAAATAGCTGCTGTGGCACTGATCCTACCTTTGTTGTCTCTCCTTTTTTATAGTAAGTCACCTCAGCAATCAGTTCATCGTTGATAAATCCCTCCATGTTTGACATCCAATTGACTTCAAAATTCCCGTTGGATTCTTTCACGGAGACGATTGTTGGAGTTTTCGGTTTGACTGTACAGAAACGGAAACAAGAACAATGACTGAGTCCGTTTCAGGCAGATGCAGCATTGTGGGATGTAATTTAACATACAACTCTCTGTGACCCCGATGACTTTGGACTCCATGATTTTGCCATCATTCCAGACTTTTACTGTGTGAGTCTCTCCCAACACAAGGATCATTTGGAAGGAGCAACAACACTGCTCAGTGCCACACTGCTGTAAAGTGCAGCTCTTCTTACTGTGGAAGATAACAATGCAAAATGGTTGAAATGAAAAATAATATTACCGATCTCTTAGGCTCATTAAGCTCACAACCTATTTACACGGTCAGCCACAGCGTTAAAACCCCAGACAGGTAAAGTGAGTGATGATCATCACAATGCACAATGCAGTGTGCTGCAGGAAAGCCTTAGGTCCTTGCATTCCTGCTACACCCACCCAATCATCTTTGGATGTTAGCTCACAATAGTCTCACGAAAACCGGATACCCTCAAGGCAGGGTATCCCGTGCAAAAAAAAGCTCCCAAGTCAAACATGCAGAGTTGCTTGCTGCGACGACCCCATGTGAAAAAGGAGCGGCTGAGAGGAGCTTGCAGTGTACAAAGCCAAGCTCCTAAAGACATTTAATAAGAAGTTGGAAAATTACATTAAAATAAAATAAATATTTTTATTCTTCACATGAATGTTAACCGACATCATTTTTTTCAACTCTGGAGATTTCAATTAACTTTACATTATTAATGACGTGTTCCATGCTGGGTGTGTAGAGCATTCACAGCAGAAATGCAACAAAAAAACCCCAAAAAAAACAATTGAGGACCCACTCGAAGTAAGGCAGGGGGTTTTAAAGTCATGACTGATCGCTGTAATACTAAAATCTATAAAAACATCTGAGCCGTACCCGTCTATGCTCTGGAGAGTCATACTGTACTCGGAGCAGTTTTGTAGCTCCAGCTGGCACAACATCAGCTCCTCAAAGTTATTGGTACAATCAAGATTGGAGCCATTTGTCTGATTATTTCCTGCGCGAAACACAAATTATAAACAGTGACACATTACGAATGAACATGTAAACTGTTTATTTACAGCTTTTATTCACTGCACTCTACATACCAGAGAGAAGTGACGCAAATGCATTGTGTCCTAAGAGAAGCACGGTAAGACAGATCCCGTAGCAGATTCGTCTGGGAAAAAAAAAGAAACAGAGGAGATCTTCTCTTTCAGCAAATCTGTCGGATTCAGTAAGAAGGGCAACTTCAAGTAGACAAATCAGGTTACCTGTTTAAATCCATTACGTGACGATTTAGTTCATTTTCCCCCCATGGAAAGTACTCTGCTGCAGTGTGTATCCTGAGAGCCTCACAGTCTTCCTGTTATGGGAGCTGTTTCTGGATAATTGCGCCACATTAGGGGGAAGTCAGTCCCACTCGCGTTTCTTTAGAAAAAGAGCGCCGTGTGCATAAACCCGACAGCGGACGACAGTACTGGAGAGGGAAGTAGACTATAAGAGCCACTGAAATCCCAGTTTGCGTTGACATTTCCTTTTGTATTGCGTTGACTCCTGTTTTTCCTTAGCTGCTTTACACCACACTGACAGGACTGATGGAGTCGTTATGCTTGAACGGGTACAGACATAAAACTGAAAATTTGGGTCTTTTTTGCTATTTTGACACTTGGCACTCACTTAAATATGCTGCAGGTATGTTCAGAATATTGAAGTAGACAGACAGAAGATTTTTATTTATTTTTTCTTATTCTATTAAGAGGCCGGAAGGCGTGATGCTGAAAAGAATTCACTTGATTACCAACAAAGGGCAATACTTCCTGACAGCTCCAGCACAAGCGCAAAATATACAGAAAATATCTAAAATTGTACAGTTGTACTGCATTACTGCATTAGTTTGAACTCTTTTAATTGGTCCATGCATAAGCATCACAAAATGGGATTAAATGTAACATTTAGTTTTAATTGAATCTTTATCTTTATTTTAATAAGCATCTTTTAATACTGCCTGTGATCTGAATGCATTCTCAGTAACATTTCGTTTGCCACAGCTTTGTTCTTGTACAAGAGTTGATCCTCAGTTAAAGTGTTCTTGTAGTTTAGTGCAATTAGGATCTTATTAGCTGCTCGTTGAACTGTCAGTAAAAAGGACTGCCTTAAGACCTGTGATAATGTGAACTCAATATAGAGAAAATGGGCTCACAAGCTTGAACTAGAGTCATTCTACAAGTTCACTGTGTGTGTTTGCAAAGATATTTCAGTTACTTGAAGTTTACAGAAATTATTTCTGGTTAATGCTAATGTCAGTTCAGTAATCAGTTCATTTATTATAAATATATAAATGTTTTATAATGTGTCAAAAATGCACATTTACAACTGTGTCAATAAAAAAATTGCACTGACTTCATTAAAGAACAAAGATTAGTTATCTCACGGTGTCACCATTGCGACAGAAGAGCATCCTTTACATATTGCATTGTTTTTGTAATTACACAAGAATGTGTCTTTAAATGCAGAACAGGTTATGTTCACAGAAAGATCTTATAAGATCATTTTTGCATGTGGTGATGTGCAAATACACTTTACACATTGTTGTTTTTTTTTCAGAGAATTTAAAGATCCACGGTATGCGATAATGAATGAAATGGCATGTTTATGAAAAAGAAAATATGTATGAATGTAATAATATTGTATTTGTCATAAACATTTACATCTTAGGAAGCGGCTGCTGTTCATTTCAGATAAAATTAAATGTGTTTTGCTAAATTTTCAACATACTTTTTCAAACTGGGTCATACTGTAGCAGCTCCACATGACACATAAATAACAAAAACAACATAAGCCAGTTATAGTGTATGATTGACAGTTGTCTTTTCACCACACCTTGAATCATTTGCTCCTTTCAGAGTTATTTCAGTCACTTCAGACAGAGGGGTTTGATATAATCAAGAAATTAAAATAAAAATTTGTTTTTGATATGCTCCTCTAGATAATATTTTTAAGATGAGCATATTGCATTCACCATAAAGCAGGGATTAATCAAAAATGAGTAAGCGCCAGACACATTGATTGACATTGTCTGATTAATAGCATTGGCCTGTGTCACGCCCTGGCTCGTGGGGCCATGCCAAAAAGGTGCACACACTGTTCTTCAGTTTAAGTAGTTTATTGAGCCAATGTAGATATTGTCAATACAAAAGAAATTAGTCATATTAGTGGTGTAGCACCTGCATGACCACAAACGTGTGTATGGAAGTGCACAAACAATATCAAGGAACCAAGTTGAAGCAGGAAGCCTTGCCCTGCTGGCTTTGTCACACCTGTTGGTAGACAGTGCTGAGGAAAAGGTGTTTAGAGTGTATTCAGGGCGTGGTTAAATAAACCTGGGAAACCTAACTCTGCTTAAGAAGCTTTGAGGAATAATGACAAATTATTACTTCTGATGAAAATGTTTCACACTAATATGTCATTGACTGTTAATCTACTCACAGCAGATCATCTGCCTCCCTGTCACTATCATCTTCCTCTTTCACAGGAACCCTCAGCATGTCCTCCGTCCTGCCTGCACGCTCGTCTTCTCCTCTCTTTGCATAATTTATTGCTTTGTTTGCTCTTAATGTGGGAAGATATTTACCAAGCAGTACACCATTGGGTTTCTCATCCAGCTTAAAGGGTTTGGTTTTGGCAACTGTATGCCACTGCTCAGCTTTGAGCCAAAAACAGGATTTGCATCCTTAATTTCTTTTGGAGGTAGTTCTCCAGTATACTTGTTGTCATTTTCATTTGTACCAAAGTAGGTGATACTGATGCACAATGCTTCCTAACTGGAAATGCTGGGCTCCCTGAAGTTTAAATAACTTGGTGCTGTACCTGTACATGTGTTGTGTTTTGTGCTTTTGTTTTCTGTTGAGTTCCTGTTATGTTTTCTAGTTTGCCTGCCTCCACTTGTGTCAAGTCTGTGTTTCTGTCTCCGTCTGGTTCTTTCCTGTTTTACTTTGATAGTTCCTTGGTCTGTCTGCTTGGTGTTTAGTCTAGCTTCTCCCGGTCTCGTCTTTGTAATCTGTTTCCCTGATCACCTAGTGTGCACAAGCTCTTAGGTTACAGTTTCATACAATTCTTTCTTTTGAAATCATCTTTTTAATGTAAAACAAAACATGTGAGTCAGCATAAATTAAAGTGCTGTCCTTTGGTGCTTGGACAAACTTTGTTTTATCTCATTCTTCCTTTAAAATTATTCATTTCCGTTGTATTAGTATTAAAACAACAGTATGCTTTTTTCCCCCTGAAATATCGAAGTAGTGCAAGTGAGCCAAATGATTACTGTAAACCAATAATGGGGCAGGTGGGGCTCAGGTGGTTGAGCAGGTTGTCTACCCATCGCAAAGTTGGTGGATTGATAACCAGCTCCTCCAGTTAATGTGCCAACATATCCTTTTGCAAAATGTTGAATCCTGAGTTGCCCCTGATGCATCCACTGGAGTGTGTCTCTGAATGTTAGATAAAAGGCATGTATAAAAGTGCTGTATGGATATGTGGGTGAATGAGACTTTTTAAGTGATAAAATTAAGTGGAGTTCTTAAGTTCTTGGCATTACCTTGGCCTCCAGTAACACTGTGAGAAATCTTGGAGTCATTTGACCAGGATATGTCCTTCAATGCACGTATTAAACAGATATGTAGGACTGCTTTCTTGCATTTGCGTAATATTTCTGAAATTAGAAAAATCCTGTCTCAGAGTGATGCTGAAAAGCTAATTTATGCATTTATTACTTCTAGGCTGGATAAAATTCATTACTATCAGGCTGCCCTAACAGCTCCCTGAAAAGCCTTCAACTGATCCAAAATGCTGCAGCTAGAGTGCTGACAGGGACTAGAAAGAGAGAGCATATTTCTCCCATATTGGCTTCTCTTCATTGGCTCCCTGTTAAATCTAGAACAGAATTTAAAATTCTTCTCCTCACATACAAGGTCTTGAATAATCAGGCCCCATCTTATCTTAAAGACCTCATAGTACCATATCACCTCAGTAGAACACTGCACTCTGACTGCTGGCTTACTTGTGGTTGCTAGGATACTTAAGAGTAGAATGGGAGGCAGAACCTTCAGCTTTCAGGCGCCTCTTCTGTGGGACCAGCTCCCAGTTTGGATTCAGGA
>VOQJ01043701.1:0-10840 GCA_015052665.1 Apistogramma diplotaenia
CGTCGATATTGTTAAGTTATTGGATTATAAAGTTCAAGCACCTTTTTTCTACTGTGTCTACCTGTCACTTTGTCTCACATTACATACTATTATTTTATGTTAACCATGCAGTTTAGTTTTATTTACATGTCCAGGTTTACTTGCACCAAATAGGAACAGCTACAAAAACCTTTGTAGCTCTCCTCTTGCAGTGATCCTGGACTTGAACACTGAAATTTTTGTGTCTGTATGAAGATAATTTCCCACTACAATTAATTTTTAACATTAATCATGTCGCTGCAGTGCAGGTGAAGCCGAGTCACAAAGTCATCTGATTCACTTCAAGCCTGTTAAATAACAAAATCATTACATTAGCGGCCACACGCTGGATGTTCAAACAAGAATGCAGCTATAAAACCCCTCACTGCATCGAGCGCACAAAGTCTTTTCATGACAGAATTTAAACTAATTATCTTATTTCATAAGATGATACATTATTCGTTTTTTCTTTCAAAAAACATCCAAAGGCTCAAGAACACGTGAATTACGAGGCTTGAAGGGTTTTTTTTTTTTTGTTGTTGTTCACTATTTCTGGAAGCAATGCAAACCTGTTTTAAATGTGTGCATTCTGTTAGCTTGTACTGTACAGAAGAGGCTGAAAAGAGGAAATGTCAGTGGTAAAAAAGCGGTTTAAGTTGGTTCATTTTCTTTGTGGTAACCCTACCCGTCCACTCTGTATAGGCGTCTCATACTTACATAACCTAACAGATACAGTCCAACAAATTTCAAAATAACAAAGAAGAAGCCTTGAGTTTTGATATCAGAGCTTATGTGGTGTCTCAATTTGAGGAAAGGGACCTTGAATTCATGTAGATATTAGATTCAGATGTACCACCTACTCAAATGCGCTGCACAGACACCTGATAGTTACTGCTGTAAATCAAGGTTTAGTTCACAGATGACAACAATGCTGGAACAATGAATACACAACAAAGATGATCTGAGAGAGGACAGAGGCAGGAACAGAGCACATTATATTAGGAATACAGGAAGCGAAAGACTATAAATGAGAGACAATAATACAAAATAATGGTACAAAATAAAAGAGGAACAGAAATAGTGCAAGAGGAGTAAAACATTTCTTGGGCCGTTTCCCATGCAACCTTCAGTGCCTGTGCCAACCGTATTTTTACATACTGAGGTCAGAGGTGAAAGTAAGCCTCCATGGTCGGGTACTGGAAACTGGAGAAAATATTTCAAACTACTTTTCAGATTCAAGGTTTTCTTTTTTCTTTTTTTTTTTTTGGGTTCAAACTTATGGCCCTGTTTTGCGTGAGGGGCGGGGCCTCAGATGACGGGGTTGTGGAATCGTGACTGACAGCTGTTGCATTCAGGGACCGTGGGAACTGGAAATATCTTTAACGCATCATCGATATTCTAAATATATGTGGTTGGTTTTGAAAGAAAACATAGTTCACCAATAGAAGCAGCTTATGCGAATACACGACTCAAATCTCAGAGGAAAAAATATGAGCTTGACAGATTTGTACAGCATTTTAAGTCCGTGTTGGAGAGTTCCCATGGTCTCAAAGTAAAGCAGAAGAACCGCCAGACTGAGACTATATATTTTTTGCTCTGTCATGGTTGCGCAATACCTATATAAAATAAATTTAATAAACAGCTGATGCTGTTGTAAATGCAAAGATGAAAATGCCATGTTACAGTAATGCAAGCAATTACTATGATGAAAAATTAAGAAATTATAAAACAACAGTATTACTGTGGTAACCACACATTAAAACAGCATTCATTAACTGGGCTCAAACATACAGTAATTATTCTACATGCACAAATGCTTTAATAGACTTTTATTAGAAAAACACAAAGTTGTTATGAGTACATTCTTAAACTGAAGGAAACTGGTTTGGTGGTGGTGGGGGTTGGGTTATATTATTTACTAACCCAGTCTGATACACTCAGGTATTTGAAACACCTGGATGAGGGGTGATGAGTTTCTTCATTATCAGTCACTTCTGTTTCTCTGCAGAAAAATTAGGAGGAGGACACCGACTCAGGATCCGGTCCAAACTCCCCCTCAGCCAGGACAGGTGGGAAGAACTTTGTCCTCTTTGACACTCTCACATTTCTGCCTTATTTTCTATCTTAGATTATCCACTGACTTTATTTTCACTTTGTCTTCACAGACAGCTCTCCCTCGATCACAGGGTGGCACAGCTCATCGGGAAAATAACAAGCGGAGGAGCCAGTATATGGAGAGGCTGAATTCAATCTATGATCAGTTTTGAGTTGGCGAGCCATCGAGCTACACAGACATGGACGTTTTTCTCATTCAAAGCAGGGACTGCAAAGTAGCAGGAGAACAACAGGGCTTCTCCACCCTCTCCAGCTCAGACACAGCTCTGACTGTGAGCACAGCAATTCCAGTAGGGAGACAGACACCCTCTCTATTTACAAGATTAAACTTGAAACTTATAGTTAGGACTGGATCATGTGACCCTGAACCAACCCTTATGCTGCTATAGGCCTAGGCTGCTTGGAGAGTTCCCATGATGCACTGAGTGTTTCTTTTTCATTCATCTCTTTTTACTCTGTTTATACCCCTCTTTGCATTTAATCATTAGTTATTATTCATCTCTGGCTCTCTTCCACAGTGTGCCTTTAGTCCCGCCCCTCCCTGAGCCTGGTTCTGACAGACGTTTCTTCCTGTTAAAAGGAAGTTTTTTATTCCCACTGTCGCCAAGTGCTTGCTGATAGGGGGTCTTTTTGTCTGTTGGGTTTTCTCTGTAATTATTGTAGGGTTTTTACCTTACAATATAAAGCGCCTTGAAACTGAATTGAATTGACACCAAATTCCACTGTTTGTTTGCTTAAGAGCAATCAGTTTGAGTAAGCCCTTTTTTAAAAAAAAAATGTTATTAATATTGTAAAGCATTTTCCTAAAGATGTTGATGTAATGGCAATAAAGTATTCTCAGATCAACCCGACAGTGTTTACCTGGTGCTGTGCATCCCCTGATGGTTTGTGAGAGAATAACAGGTGGTTGTTTATGTTTTAAAAACATTATTTTTAAGCTTTTAATTATGTCTGTGGAGTATATCAGTGAAAACCAGATGCTTGGCTGCTTTGTATGGATGTGTCTATTTATGTTTGCTGTTTGCGTGTAAATCAGGAGATTATAATTTACTAAGTCTTATCATACACTGCCATAGGGTTTTATGTCCTTTACTCCATTTTGGATTCAGGTTGTTTTTTTTCACGTCAGGATTTATTGAAACTGCTTTAATGTTTCTTGCAGTCAAAACTCGTTTCAACTCATTATTTCACTGAGCCACAATTCCTAGACATGCAGACTGCTTCCACACACACTCCTGGTGGCAACTATCACGACCACAGCAGGCATAAGACAAGATTTTTGTTGGTATTAGAGACAGATTCTTAGAAAGGAGATGAAGAGTCACAGGAAGGGGCAGGGCCAGCTCTAGAGCACATTATTGTAGGAAATTACACCGGTGGGAAATCCAGAAATAAAGGAAGTGAAAGAAAAAATTGCAACCTTTCAAGGTCTCTCTTCAGTGCCTCTCTTTCTTGGTGCAAAGACTCACTTTCTTTGTTCAGCACTCCAAAATTATATTCATAGTCATTCTGAAGAGTTCGGAGCTCTTCTTTAAAATCTTCATCATATTTTGTCATTTGCTTATGACAATAACGTATCCCTTTGGGAAGCTGCCGAACTGTCTTTTCCAGAGCTTTGTTTTGTTGTCTCATTGTCGTATTGTTATGTTTAAAGCGTTTAAGATGTTCCAGAATTTTTTTGAGGTCTTGACCTTGTTTTTCAAGAGCACTGTTCTTTTCCTCAACCTCCTCTTTCAGGACTTCATTTTGATGGCTCACAATCTTATTTTCCTCAATAATTTCATCATAGTTTTTCTCAGTTACTCTGAAATCTTTCAGGGTTGTTTTTATCTGGTGGAGGGTCTTTTGAAGAGCCTGGATTTTCTGTTCCATTTCATCTCTTTCCTTTTGAAAGTCCCCTTTCGGCTCACATGTGCTGTGGATATCAGCATTTTCCTGTCTGAAAGACTGGTCGTCCTTTTGCAGCTCTTTAACTCTTAGGCTCAAGGTTGCCTTCTCATTTTCCAACTCTTTCATCCTACCCTCCGTGTCCCAGATCACCTGTTTCTGACGAGAGGGTGAGGTTTTCATCTCGTAGGAACCAAATTTTGAAGTGAAATACCTAATTTTCTACTTGTAGGTCTCTTTTTTTCTTGTTCTCAGAGTACCCGTGATTTCTGAGAATGCCCTCAGTGTATTTGTTGAGCTCTTTCTTCTCCTTTGTGAGCACCGTGATTTGTTGGCTAAGGTCGTCGTTCTCGTTTCTCAGTTCACATGCAGTGAAGTATGACTTATTCATTTTTAAAATTTAAGTTAAAGCAAAACTTCTGTATGAACTTAAAACTGTTTCTAATGGATGATCGAGTGTTTAGAAATTCAGTCTGTTTGCTTGTGCACCGAGCATTTCCACTATCTCGGAGTTACTGACATAAATGGAACATTTATAGCTACTTACAGATTTCAGAATGCACGTGATGACATCATCTCCAAATTTTGTGCCCCTTCAAACACTTAAGTGCAATTTAAGAAAACAAATGGCATCTTTCACATTCTGTGTCTGTGTCAAGGGTCGGCATATCGCAAGAAACGAATCACAGCCAGCAACTTTGGTTTGATCCTGGGTGCAGTCCAACGGAGCTCATATCCGCCTTCCTTATTCAAAACTCTGCTTGGCCAGTACAACCTCTCAGAGGGATCTAAAGTAAGCTGTGAGCGACGTGGGGTCTGTGTTCCTAATAATGCATTTCAGACTATGTGGTATTTTCACCCCTAAAGGCATGTCACTGGGGAATGTTATTTATAAAATACAGACAAAAAAAACATCTTTTAATTCTACACCTTGCTTTTACTTGAAATAAATGATTTTTAAAAAACCTGACAGTGTGAAATACCTCAGAAATGCCTTCCTGCTTGCTATGAATCCAGCTATTTGAGGATCGGACCCATAGCATGTCCTTCTCAATCTGTAGCATCAAAAGACTGCTGGAAGATCTTGGAGTAGCTGTCTGCATATCTGCCCTGCAAGCAACATGTTCTCCTGACTTTTCACTCGCTTTTTCAGCGCTAGCTGGAATCAATGTTTTTTTATTCTGTTTATGGCCTGAAACTGAAAACTTCTCCTCATTACATACAAACCTTGTTGGCCCAGCAGCTTTTCCTTTAGGAAAGCGCCAGCTGCACATCCTTGAGTTACAGTTTGGGGTGAATTTTCACTTGTAGAAGTGCTTAAAAAAAGGGAGAGAGACATTTCTCACCATTACTTTAGCTTTTCATTAATCATTCGTTTACAGCAATAACAGGGACCCTTTGCTGGGACTGGAGGTGATGTATGAGAGGCTTCTGACAGCTGGTAAGCTGCGGGGGCATCCTGAAAGGCAACTGTAAAGCGAGCTGCTGAGCGGCGTGCATAAGCAGAAGAAGTAAAAAAAAAAGGGAATCAAACCTGTGTAAACTGTGAGCCTGTGTCTTTGACAGTAGCCTTAGAGTTATGAGATAACTTGTGAATTCTGGATGATTCTCACTGGCCTCCCCAACAAGACAGTGCAGCCTGTCACACTGCCACAATGCTCTGCTATTGGCTGCTATCAGTCAGTGAGCTGCTGTCAGCTCACACAGTGATAGGGGCTCAGTATCTTACTCGAGGATAGTTGGATATGTAGACTGGTGGATCTCGGATCAAACGACCATTCTTCCAAGTATTAGATAATCTAAAGAAAACTTTAAATAATTCAAAAAAATTTTGAGGTGTGTGGAAGCCAGTTTAGGATCCACTCTGATCATGAATATAAAGTTGAATGTGTGTAAATGTTGAGAGTGGATATCTGTGAATGCAAAGGTGAGGCTGCCATGTAAAAGTCATACAAACAAAATTACTGTTGATGGTTTCTCCAGTGGGCTTTGACGAGCTCTTTCTTCCTTCAGTGTTTTTCCAGCTCAAACTTTATTGTGATGGAAAATTATAACAGGATATGTGGCAGTTCTTTGTAGGGTACATTGCCAATGTACTGACAGAGGTCAACCGAATGTTGCAGACTTCTGTCACAAGGTGGCAACATTGCAAAGAACAATGGTTATCACTTCCAGGTTTTGCCACGCGCATCTTGTTCTGCCGCTCGTGTTTGTTTGGTCTGCACCAAGCTGGAGATGCTTATAGAGGAAAGTGATGCAAAACTGCTTTGTCAGGTTTTTGGTAAATATGCCTGTAATGTGTTTAAATATTCTTGTGCCAATGCTTTAATGACGTTATCGGGAAATATTTTAACAAGAGGGTAATTTTTCAACCCCACTTTGGCCCTTTCTCTGGAGTTTGCATGTTCTCTCGATGTCTGTGTGGGTTTTCTGCAGGTGCTCTGGTTTCCTCCCACAGTCCAAAAACATGCACTAAGGTTAACCGGTGATTCTAAATTGCACATAAGTGTGAACGTAAGTGCAGATGGTTGTCTGTCTCTCCATTACCATGTTTCCACTGACAAGGTGCCGTAGATATTTTATTATTTGGCGGTTTTGGCTTGTTATTAATGTGTTCCTTTGTTCTATTTCTGTGTGCAGCCAGACTCACTGCTGTATTTTTCTGACTATTTATTTGTGTCTGTGTGTGTGTGTGTTGTACTCTTTTTGTATCTTTGTGTGCCAATATAAAGTTCTGCAGGAACCCCTGTTTTTGTGTCCTGTCTGGCAACAAATTCCCTGGGTTACATTAAGATTATCCTAAATTCATTTTTTCTTCAGGTCAGCCGGTTAAGTGATGGGTGGAAGGAATTTTACTTCAGTCACAGAAATCCTAAACAGGTAGGAATAAACTCCACTGGATCACAGCAGGTAAATATCAGAGAATAAGATGTATTTAATTTTTTAGGCTATAGGACAGATTTCATTGGGTGTGTGTGTGTGTGTGTGTGTGTCAGGTCTGCAAGGTTTACGAGGAAATGCAGGCTGTTGGTGGTGGTCTTTTTTAGTAACGGGACTATGATAGAAGATTTCAGGCAGGGTGAGACGGGACCCAGTTGAAGACTTTTGTTAAGACACTAGCAGGTGAACCAATAACACTGTCCACAGATGCCACTGGGACCTGCAGCTTTCCTCAGGTATGCTTGCAGTGTGCACCTCACTTCATTGTAAAGATGTGGCTGCTGTGAGCTGGTGGATGTAAGCTAGCTGCCTCTGGTGACTCCACCTCAAGCAAGTGGTTCAGCTCTTCTGCCAGCAAAGTATCACTGTCAGCAGATGAGAGGTTGCAGATTTGTATTTAGTGATGAACCTCCTCACTGCCTTGTGGTGTTGCTTCCTCTAATAAGCAGCCTCAGATGCTTCAGGCTGGCTCTGGCTGCACTGCATTTCGCACCACTACCAGACCTCAACCCTACTTCTTTTGCTTGGGTCCACCTCTACAAACACATGTGAAACTGAGTGTGAAGCATCTCTTCATCCATCTGTCATCATGTTTTATTTAAAACTGTACTCTTTTTTTCAGCTGTGTACTCGTGGGAACAGCACAAGGTTAATCTTTTTGCATATTTTTTTCCAACAGATTTTGTTGTGCGTCGGCGTCCAGAGGAGACTCGTGACATTGACTTGGAACATTTCCATGAAAAATGCAATGCTAATCTCTTGGAACAAAGGCAGATTTGTTTTTCAATATTTCATCGTGTTAAATTGCACCTCTTCAAAATTTTACTTCTAGAGATTAAAAAGAAATCATGCATTACTTGCAAAGCTAATTACTTTTAGTGCTCAACGTTGAAGACTTCATACATGCAATGTAACTGACAGAAGTGAATTTAAAGTAAACGCTGAATAAAACAGTAATGTGAGATTTTGCAACAAAAAAAATTCATGTTGGACTTTACAGAAAAAGTCATGTTTTTTTGAATGAGTAAGTAACATTATGACCACTAACAGATGAAGTAAATAACACTTATCTCTTCATCATGCTGGTGGGTGGGATACATTAGTGAGCAAGTGAACATTTGGTCCTCAGAGCTGATGTGTTAGAAGCAGGAAATGATCTGATCCAACAGATGAGCTACTGTAGCTCATGTCAAAAAGGTTACTGCTGATTCTGACAGGAAGGTATTAGAATACACAGTGCATTGCAGTTTGTTGTGTACATGGCTGCTGCAGACTCCTGACCACAGTCCAAAGGGCCGACATGTGAGCAACAGCAGAAGGTGGCCTGATCTGATGAATTATGCTTTCTTTTATATCACATGCATGAGGTGAGTGTGTGTCCCTTACCTGGGGAGCACCCAGCACCAGGGTGCACTATGGGAAGAAAGTCATTTTGGATTAGGTTTTGGGGGGTGCATTGCCAATTTTGGCAATTTTATATCATAATTGTGGATTAGAGCATCAAGTAAACCATTTTCTTGCATTTGTAAACTGAGTGACTATCCTGTGTGGATAAAACACAGTATTCATAAAGTGTTTGGGTGATTGGCATCATCCATAATGTCCATAGTCCTCTTCTCTGCCACCATCACCAGAGTCCATGATATCCCCATTGGGGGTGGGTCTTGTTTTATATATAATACACTTTTACATGCAGGTGACATGCATCAGAGTTTGTTGAACCAGAGGGAAGAATAAACTATTGACTATTCTTGATGATAATAATTAGTAATGCCAGTGTCCACACACACACACACGCACACACTGCTGTCGTGTGATTATACCACCCCCTAATGGTGCAGAACAAAAATAAAGAACTTCCTTTGTCTGTCGAGTATTTTATGCTGCAGGAGACTTCCTGACTGAGCACAGTAACAGACACTGTGTACTGATTCTGTGAACTATGTCCCTGACACCTTTGACAACTTTCCTTTTTGTGCTCTTTCTTTGTGGTTAAGGCTGTAAGACCCTGTGTGGGGGGAGCAATTAAGGAAATGAGAAACATCTTGTGTGGTGGTGCTAGACACTTCGTCTACATGTGGTGGGTACACAAATGTCAATTCTTGATGTTGTGTGCCTTGATGATCTTGTGGCTAAAAGCTGATGCTACTCATAACACATACATTTCTATTATTATTATTTATCATTTTGACTTCCAATGAGACATTTCAAACAAGTTAAATTATATGTTGGGCTTTGCATAATTAAGTGTATGTAATGCCATCTTTTCTGAACAATTTCAATTTTGTCCTTACTTTTAACCTACATTAGAGCAGCAATTTTCCAAAACAAGGCTGCAGAGGTGGGAATGATATTTACATGCATGTACTCCTTGTCATCATATTTTCCTTCATTATTATGTTACCTGTGTTTGCGATTTAGTTGTCACAATGTCTTAATTTGTCTCCAGCATCATACAATTACTGGAGATTTGTCAGCTGTGCATCCATGGTCAGCTGCAGCATTGAGCAACACCTGATGGATTTTAATGTAACTCGGAGTATTTCTTTAGTCAAACAAAGCTTCGTGACGGTGTACCACAGAGAGAGAGGGAGGGAATGGGTTTGATTTTTGTAACAGCAGGTTCAAACATTTCTGTTAGCACCTGAAAAGTATTGATAAAGTTTAGTTGTTGTGCTCTCAAAACATCCCAGAGCCTGTGCAGCGCAACGTTGATCAAATCATTGTTAATTTCAGTTTTTTTGTAGAAACTATAAGAATCATCAAGTATGCAAATGTCTCTGTATTCCTCGTGCTCTATCAAGACTGCGTGCGCATCGTGGTTGGACACGTCCTGTTTTATTTTGACAGTCCTGTGTTCCCTGTGCTTTGTGTTTGGTTTTGCTTCCTTTGTGTTACTACTTTTGTTTGGTTCACCTGTTGTTCCCTGCTGCTCCACTCTCCCAGTTACCTTGTGTGTATTTTAGCCTTCAGTTTTCTTCTGTTCAGTGTTGCATCATCATCTGTGCTCCTCTGTTTAGTGGTTTTCCCTTTTTCTCCCAGGCTTGTTATTTTGTATTTTGTGCAGCCTTGGTAGCATTTTGTGTTTTGACTTTTGCATCGTGAGAAGCTTTCAGAATAAAAGCTGCCTTGCAATTTACACAGGGGCATTTTATATTTCAGTTTAAGACATTAATGGATAATATAATCTTAAATTCACATTCCCATTTTTTCCTGAATAGCTGCTCTTGCTTTTTGACATATATTGTTTTTGTCATGTGTTTTGGACTTGCTGTACTCCGGATGCTGTCTCTGCTCCCGGTCTCACTTCAAGGCCTGTACTGTTGAATCTATGAATTATAAGTCAGTCATACTGTATACAGTACTGTCTACAAAGGAAAAATACATCTTCACACATGCATGCACACAGAAATCTATGAGACACATTCAAAAAGTGTTTTTCCCAACAATAAAATCAAAAGGATTTTTTGTTTTTTGTTCTTCTTCTAGGAGACGACAAAAAAAAGGAAGCCATGTGTGTCCACAGGCCCTTCTGCCTACCTTTAGTTTTACAGCCTGTAATCAAATTGTGATCCCGCAGATCTGCATTAATTGAAAGATGAAAAAGTAAAAAACAAACAAACAAAAGAACCAATACGAAAGAACTTAATAATAGATAGATAATAGATCACTTTTTAATATACATATGTAGTACCATATGCTCTTACACTTCTGCGCTTATTAACTGGCTGCAAGTGGCGACATCAGAGTTTGTGGAAGGACAGTGAAGGATAAACTACGGTAGCACTTTATAATACGACCCGCCCCAAGGCCATAACTACATGGACGTTAAAGGGTTCTACCGTGGTTGTACCATGAACAAGGCTGTACTACCGTGAAT
>VOQJ01043702.1:0-10036 GCA_015052665.1 Apistogramma diplotaenia
GGGGGGGGGGTACGCTAGTTAGATTTGCTCCTTGTCTGCACAAAAATGCACATTTTTATTTTCACCTCTGTGGGTCCCCTCAGACAGACAAAACCAATCTGATGCAGCACAGCACACGTGACACTTCCCTCCACACCATGCAGGAGTTCAGTGTATGGATGGTTATCTTGCAATGGCCAGCTCCCACCTCCTGCTTCATCTGCTTCCTTCATCTGTGAGTGATGTTGACTGGATGCAACGGTTATATACTGTATAACCAATGGTCTGCCTGCCTGTCTGTCTGTCTGATGATGTTCTCACAGGAAAGAAGAGGTTTAAGCAGCCGCAGCCAGGAGCTGCTGATCTGACGCACTTTGATTAACTGATCATCAGAAAGTGTGAGCGCCTCCATAAAAGCAGAGGTTTGGTCATTTTCCTGGTCTGGAGCGTTCAGCTGTGTGTTCCCAGCAAATTCAACCCGAGGTCAGACTGGACAATGTTCAGAGAAACTGCAAAGAGCCCAAGAGCTGCATCTCAGACTCTGCAGGAATTAGAAGACGACTGAGTGAGTGCGGCTCCTTCGTTCTAATAAAGAACAGCAGGCTTGCAAAAATACTTCTGGAACAACAGCCTTTGGACAGACAGTAACATATTTGAAGAGAACCCAACAGCATATCAGCACCAACACCTCATACCAACATGATTTGGGCCGGTTTTGCAGCCATAGGGCCTGGGCTCCATGCCGTCACTGAGACGACCATGAACTCCTCTGCAAACCAAAGTATTCTAGAGTCAAATACGAGGCTGTGTGTTTGACCGCTAAAGCCTGGCCCAAACTGGGTCATGCAACGGGACACTGATCCCAAACACAGCAGCAGAATATCTGAAAAAGAAAAGATTAGAGGTGCTGCAAAGGCCCAGTTGTGGGACAGCAAGAAGTCTGATCTACTGGCTCAGGCAGCCCGAACACTTCAAGTGGAAGCAACAGACTTAATTCTATAGTATTAAACATACCACCACATCACACCCATAAATAAGCTGCAGGTTAACGTGCATTTGTCAGTGCTTCAGAAAGCCATGGTTTCTGCAAGGCTGTTCTAAGTTATGACATCATTGTAAATAACTGCCCCCGTGTGTGTGTGTGTGTGTGTGTGTGTGTGTGTGTGTGTGTGTGTTACTGGTTCATTTGCCAAGAGAGAGTGCACTATGCAGCCAAGGACCTTTGGAGAGGAGTTGCTGACTGCTCAACAGCTGGCTAAATAGGATCTTAACCCACTTAAGACAGTCAATGTGTGGATGTGTGTGCGCACATGCTTTCCATGTGCAGACTGATGACTCAGCAGGGTGTGTGTGCATGATCTAACAAGCTTGTGGCGAGCTACTCCCTCTCTTCTCTGACTGGTGCAGCTCTTCAGATGGAGAGTTTCTCAGGCTTTGCTGAATGTGTTGCTGTGTTATGCATCAGTGAGGACACATCTCCACAGAGCTTCCACTGCAGTATGAACTGAGAGCCACTCAACAGTGTTCAATGCAGCGTTTCACACACAGATTTTTATTGGGCCGGCCGTCCAGGTATATTAACACTGTCTGTTTTCCCATCTGCAACAGATTAACTTGCTCTTCCTCAGATTGTGAAAGCTGTTTCTGCTCTCTCTGGAGCACACATATGACCATGTTTATCTGACCCCTGACCCTAAAGGAAAACTAAACAACTCCCTCAAAAGCTGCACAACAACAGACGTCCCCATAAATCCTTAAACACATTAACAAATAACACTAAACCTACTGTGACATGATAAATAACTGAGCAAACACCAGCTGTTCCTCATCCCGTGGACACACTCACACTCCACCTCTGGGACTGCAGGTTTTTATGGTAGTTTGTTCTTCTCTGTAGCCTCGGTGACCAAATCAGTGTGTGGCAGGAAAATATGAAAGTGGACGGGGCCAGCCAGCTGGTTAGTAGTGGTTGAACCTCCAAAATAATGTAGTAAATATCAAACACAGTTAAAGAAAAATGAAAATGGGAAGTCCATTCAAATAAAATTATTCCAAACTTTAAAAAAAGAAGCTGTTGGTGAAACCAGACTGAACTGCCTCCAAGCCGCTGATACTGCAAACACCAAAGCACCAATCAGCTCTCTGACATCCAACCCAGCTTTCTGAGTCAGGAATCCCTATTTATGATCGCTCAACCATTTTCATCACAAACATTAGCTCTCAGTATCATTTCATTTATTGTCAAGCCCAACACAACAGCTGAGCTGAATGCCTTTTAGCTCTGCAGTTTGACATACAGCTCGTGTGGCCTTGTGGCTGAACTGCCAGCACAACGACTGAGCTGCCCTGTAATATTTTAAATGCACACCTCTGACCCAATCAGGAGCGAGCGTGCTCCGAGGCCTGACAGTGGAAAACCACAAAATGAGCACATGCATAAAGGTCCCCTCTCATTAATGGCTAAATCTGACAAAACTCCCCAGCTGCACGCTGTTAAACACAGGGTGGAGTTCACACACACACACACAGTTTTTTAAAGTTATTCAACAGGCCTCTCCAATGCAATAGACAGCACACCTCAGAATAAGCTTGACCACAGACAGGCATGGTGAAGGCCTGTGATGCATCCAGCTAAACATGAGCAGTGAAACTGATTTAAATACAAAAATATCTGAGGGGAGAAGCCAGTGTTCTCGTGTCTAAGCTCAGTGGTTTCAGCTGGAGCAGACGGACATTTCAGTTTGATCAGCTGCTGTTAGGGATGCTGGGATTCTCCCACTCTCCGATTCACCCTGATACCGCTGACACAAGGACATCCTTCTCCAGCTTCCCTTTTAAATAGAGACGGGGTTTTTTAAAAAGTCGAGTTTGGAGAAAAGGAATCAGTAGAGCTCATATTAAACAGTGAAAATATGTTAAAGGGTGTTCACACAGGAACTGATTTGCTGGTCACGCATCACTTCGTAGCTGACAGTTCCTCGCTAGCTGGCTGGATACTTCAAGCTCTGGTTGCCTAGGTAACCCTCTAACTTTTTAAGCCTGCTGTCATAGCTCCATCAGCGGTGCCCATTGGCTGCCACTTCACTCCCTCGTCTCAAAGTTGAGAAAGGTTTAACTTGCCACCTGCACAGCTGTTATTTCACCCGTCATCACCCGAAGCCACACACTTCCTGTGCAGACACCCCTTAAACTGTGACATGGTTCCAGTTATGAATTGCACTCCTCCGCCTCCTCCAGTTGGCTGCTCCAAAAGTGTGCCAGAGGAAGGACGGGGTGAGATGGAGTCAGATGCTCCACTGTGGAGACCCTTTAAAGGGAGCAGCCAAAAGAAAAACAATCAAAACTGTTTAACCTGAGCCTTTAATTGCACATCAATACCACGATTCTCTCATATGAACCAGCGTCTCATCTGCTGGACACAGAGACAAGTTGGAGACATTACAATCCATAGAGAGACTCTAAAGGCTGGCCTTGAAAATATTAGATAAAAAGCCAAATTTATATCTTTGTAAAATGTAAACAAATTATAGTTTCTGTGGCTGCTTGTAGATACAGTCCATTGCTGAAAACTGCTCTGTCATGACACAGCAGCACATCACTGACACAATGTCACTCATTCAGCAGCCCCAGTTTAACTTTTCCGTGGTCATCAGCGTTTCTGCCCGTCTGCGGTTATGCGTGCTGTAAAGCAAGCGTGCGCCCCACTAAAACTGCCATTTAGCAAGGCAGGAAATCCCTCACCGACTGCTAAAAAATTAAATCATAAATAAAGAGATAAAGAGAAGAAAAAAACATGACACACCATGTCTGTGGGGTTCGTGTGCGTACAGTTATAAACACTCTGCAGACATTTGCGATGATGTAACTTTCTGTAAATATGATACTAATTTGCACCGTCAGCAAAGTAGAAAAACATGCAATTCAACACAGAAAGGCTTTCGAACTGTAACAGTGGCTGCGATGGATACGTTCCTTTGCAACAATGACGAAGTCCCCGAGGGAACGTTTTCAAGTGTCAGCACAGAAAGCACCAGCCTGACAGCCACAGAGCTCTCAGGTTTCTGTCAGCATGCAGCGAGCAGCGCAGTACTGCGAAGTTTTCCTTCGAAGCTGCATTTTTGTAAACTACAGCTTGAAAGCTCACTGGCAACATCTTTAAAATGTAAACACTAAGAAAACAGCAGGTCTGAGATCAGCGCTCAAGAGTAGCATAAGGACATACTGATTAGCAAGAGTAGCTGGTCACACAGCAGAAACTAATCCTTTGCCTTCTCCCAAACTTTTCCCACAAAGTTGAAAGCAGCGACCTGTCCAGAATCTCTTGGAAAGAAAAAGATTAAGGTTTCTCTTCACTGGAGCTGAGAGGCCATGGCCAACCACAGAACAACAACCCCACAGCATTATCCTACACCTCCTGCATCAAACTCTACAGTCAGGCAGGTAACCTTCTCCTGACCTTTGCCAAACCCAGACTTTCCCGTCAGACTGCCAGACAAAGCGCAGTGATTCACCACTCCAAAGAAGATATTTTTACTGCTCCAGAGCGCAGCGGCGGCGTGCGTTACACCACTCCACCTTACACTTGTCATTGTGCTTAGGGATTTAAGGCTCACATACAGCGTCTCCACCATAGAAACGAAGCTCCCGATGCACAGTTTTTGTGCTGATGTTAACAACAGACTTACATTAAAATCAAACTTGGAATCGGCTTCACCGCAAAGCCACCCATCACTGGACACACGTGGCTTGACAAAGCTACCTCCCAATTCAGAGCAAGCTAATGGCTCACAGTTAAAACTTCCTTGCCTCTACAAAATTATTGTAAAATGAATTAATAAAAACTTGGCCTCCTGGTGATTATATTGAATTTTTTCCACATTCTGCAACTTGTGGTGTCTAAATGGTTGGTCAGAGCTTGAGGGTGTTGCACACTCGTGACTGCTTTTGATCTCAGAGCGACTGCACAGGTTGCCTGATAGGAAGAAACCTTTCTGCAATCAGTTGCAGTCCAAATCGGACTGACCGCAGTCACAAGTTTGCAGACAGATTTCCTGCATGCTGCCATCAGTCTGAATGAACATTTGTCAATCAGAGCAACTTGAGGGGACTCAACTGGCTGCCAGCCGGTTGCATTCTGGTGATGTTTCTACATAACAGGAAGGTTGTCGAGTGCAAATGTAACAGTTAAATGTGAAATTCTGTCTATGTAGACAGTAACAGATGTGACTCAATGATTAATGACAGCTAATTGCTCTATTTGTGCTGAGAAACAGTCAAACTGTCTTAGTGACAGTGTTGTACAGTATGTCTGACAGTGAGTTTCATGGCTCACTCTGTGGGATTTCTACCATGACGTTTGAGCTTTTGTTCCACTATTAAACCATAACATAATCCTCAAGCTCTACACAGACAGCTGGTTTAGACGATACTGTAAAATATTAATACACTGAGTGATAGTTTTTCCAACAGTGTCTGGCCCTGCTGCAACCACAACAAGCTGAACTGTTTCAAAAGCCATTTGGGCATAAACATGAAGGACTGCGCTGACTCATTAGCACCAAGTTTAAACATCCATCCATCGATCTTTTTAACAGCTCATCCAATTCAGGGTCGAGGATGGCCTGGAGCCCATCCCAGCTGTCACGGAGCAAAGAGCAGATTAAACGGGTCTGAGCACACACAGTAAACCAGCATTTAAGCAACGTATGGAAGAGCACGTACGCAGCTGCAACCTGAGGGAGTCGGCTGGCTGCTCCTGTCGTATTTATGCTCTCAGGGAGGAATTCTGCAGCTAGCCTCGACCTGCACACCACCGCTGCAGGCACGCAAACACACACACAAACCCCTGCCTCTCGTTGCCAACCTGATTTTTCCGCTCTGTTTTTGAAGAGTCTTGATAGAATCAATGTGTAAATGTGAGTAAAAGTGCCAGTGAGCTGAGTGTGAAAGTGAAGCTGCCGATTTAGCGGTGCATCTATGCTCCGACCCTCACCTATGACCAGGAACTGTGTGTAGTGACCTAAAGAATGAGACAGTGAATTCAAGAGCCTCCTCTGAAGATTGTCTGGGCTCTCCCTTTACATAAAAAGTGAGGAGGTTCAGACATCCCCACCAGGGAATAGACCAAAGGGTGTGCATTTGCCTGCCATTTTTACCATATATAAACAAAACAGTATTTCAAGTTTGCGTAGATGAAATGGCACTTAAAAAAAAGTTTTACTTTCAAGGCAGCAGGAAAAGTCTCTGCCATGACAGTAGTAGATTAGTGGCTGGAATATTGGAGCGCATTAGTAGTGAAACTAATGTGCTTTAGCCCTTCAAAGCAGGAATTTCAGAACAAGAAAAGCAAAATTAACAACTTCCTTCCTTTGCAAACAAAACTGCCTCTTTTAAGCATCTCTGGACTAAATTTAGCTCATGACGAAGCCGACAGCTCCAAACATAGACTGTGCCGGTATATTTTAGGAGTATCGAGTGCACACGGGGTGAAGTGGAAACACATTCTGAGTTGGACAGAAGAGGGACGCTGGAAGAGATGAAACATCACGCACAGGGGAGGAAAAAAAAATTATAACGGCACGCAGATCCACTGAGGAGACTGTGGCAGCCGGAGGTGTAGCGCAAAGTTGTCAAGTCATTTTAGCAGCAGGATCTGGAGAGGGCTGATAAACACACACACACACACACACACACACACACAGGTCCTTCATTAAATTTGAAGATTGACCGGTAAGAGCAGCCTTGTGAATGCTTTGTTCTGCTGACCATACAAGGACATATGACAGCTGCAGTCTCATAACACCACAACACACAAGAGCATCGAGTGTCCAAAGAAAAACCCTGAGCCCTCGTTGCTCTTTGCTCAGAATAACAATCTGACTTCTGACACTTGTGGCTCACTAAGTCATTTTCTGCTGGAAGCTTGAGGCAAACTTGGGGCATTCCCACCATTTAGTGCCATTTCAAGGTGGAATGAATCAAAAAATAAACATTTTTCATGATTTTATAATTTCATCATAAACTCGGTCCAGCTCAGGATATTATGCTCTAAATGTTGTTGCCAATATTCTCCACTTGACAAATATCCCCTGGTTACAGCACATTCTTATTTCATATACAGTCACTTTAATAAATACATTTCCTAAGAGCTAAAACATGACCTGACTTTAATTTGCAAATGTATTTTTAATTAATTTTATATTTCAATAAACAAAAATATTTTGAATGAATTTTGAAGGTATCTGTTTTGAAGCAGGGTTAGGGTGGTGGTCTCGGTGGTCTCGCTGTCGTAGACCACGAGCACTGAAGCCTCCCAATAAGACTTTTACTTTATTATTTTTAAAGCACTTTAGACACAAGAAACTGTAACAAAGTGCTGTACAGGCAACACAGTTACTCATTCACATAATTACAATACAAATTACATAATAAAAGAACAGACTAAAAGCAGCATTAATACTAGTAATATAAGCCAAGCGGTAAAAATGGGTCTTGAGAAAAGTCTAAAAAGAAGATAATAAAGGAGCTGTGCTAATATGTGATGGAATCACCAGATGGAGCACCCTTGGACTCCCTGCCTACCAACGCCAAGAAGGCTGGTTACTCTGAACTGCCATTTGGCATGTAGGCTTATCCTTTTCAAGGTCGCAGGGTGGTGTTGAGGGCTGGAGCCCATCCCAGCTGTCACGGGGTGAGAAGCAGGGTACACCCTGTACAGGCCATGCTTACACAGAGAGCCAGACAACCATTCACTCACATTAACAGCTATGGGCAATTTAGAATCACCAACTAAGCTAAGCTAAGCGCATGTCTTTGGACTCTTTGAGGAAACCAGAATAGCCGGAGTAAACCCGCACGAACATGGTAGAACAGACAAAGTCCACACAGAAAGGCCCAGCCAAGGCGGATGTGAGGCAACACTGCTACCCACCGTGCTGCCCCCAGAGAGGTGACATTCCTTACCACGATAGCCAGACTCGATAGCCGTGAATCTGTCTGCCCAACACACTTTGCACCTGAGCCCTACAACATGTCCTGCAGGTGGTGGGCCTACAGGAGGGCGGCCTTATGGAGGTTGTGTTGTGCCAGTAGTTTGTTGATGTTAGTGATTTTTAAGCTAGTTGTACTGTAGCTAGTCAGTGAACGTAAGAGTCACTTAATTTTAATGTTAATCATTATTTATTTAGAGTCTTTTTAAATAGAAATCACTACACAGGCCGTTGGAGGTAACTGAGGGAGTCGGGAAGGTAGTGTTGGTGATTTTTATCATTCTGATATAAGTATGTTCACTATTTTTATGTATATCACTTTTTAACCATTATATTAGTCACACACACCATAACTTTATATGCTCTTATGCAGTAAGGACAAGAGCCGAGGACTGATGAGTCACTACATCTGTGATAGAGCACAGCTTTACAGTATAAAGAGCACATGTATCTCTCAAGGATTTATGTGAAGAGGAAGCATGAACTGATCCAGTCAGCCCTTTTTCCACTTCAATGAGGCCTCTAATAAGATTCGGGCTCCGGAACTACATGAAGCAAGTACTTTCTCTGTGTTAGCCTATAAGAAACACCTGTGTCAACAGAACTACATCATAGTAATTGAGAGAGAGCCAGACACATCCGGGGTGAAGCAATTGTGAGAAGCTGTAAATAAGACTGTACTGCTAAGTCATCATGGGTTACCTGATGTGTGGAAGAACACGTGACATGTGAGAGTTCAATCTATGCAAAAGCCTGTAAGAACAAAGGCAAGGGGCAGTCATGGATGTCAATAAATCGGTGTGTCTTGCTGGGGGCACTTGCCCTTCCTTACTCTTCTCAGCTTTCTTCTTCTCTTCTACTTCTCTCCTTTCTTCTCACTTCTGCTTACTTTGTTTCTATTGTCTCTGCATCTGTCACTATGTATGTGTGTTGTATGTGTGTTTTGTGTAACTAACATGTCTAATGAACAGCCTGTACTGAGACCTGTTCATCCCAGTGATCTTGTGTTAATTTTGGTTCTAATTAAGTATGAATTTACAGGCCGCCAAAGGTGGTAAATCCAGAGGTTATTTACCAACAGCAGAAGGTGTCATTTTTTAAGTTGCATTATTTGTGTCGGTTCTCAGCCTTCGAGTCGTGGAAGTCTAAACTACTTGAGTCAAAGGGAGCTGGACTTACTTTAGGTTCTTGAAGTCCTTTTACCTCTCATCCAAAGACTTTTTCAGTTCTAAAAGCTCATGAGGGGCTCCATGTATTTGTGTACTAATGAATGAACAGTCATGTCCACATTAGCCAGGTTATGCTTTGGCTTGCTGTCTGCTTCACGCTGATCACACAGCATTTTCTGCTAAACAGTCTCTTGACTGTAATGTCACTCTAGCGTGCGTGGCATATAATCACATCGTGTGCTGCACACTGTGGACTTTCCAGCTTTGACTGCTGTTGTTTCTGTGCTACGATGAACTTTAAATTCAGATTAAAACTCAACTTCAAATAAATCTCTGCAAAGGATCAAAGCACAAACACATTTCTTTTAACAGTTTTTTTTTTTATTAAAGAAAGGTTGAAAATTAGTATAAAGTGCCTTGCAAAAGTATTCATGCCCCTTGAACTTTTCCATAATTTGTCACATTACAACCACTAACAAATATATTTCGCTGGAATTTAATGTGAAAGACCAACACAAAGTGGTAAACAGTTGTGAAGTGGAAATAAAATTATAATGATTCAACACATTTTTTAGAAATAAAAACTGAAAAGTGTGGTGTGCAAAAGTATTCAATACTTTGTGGAAGCACCTTTTGCTGAAATTATCGTGGCTTTATGTTTAGGGTCGTCCTGCTGGAAGGTGAACCTCCGCCACACCTCTGACCAACTGTCCCTGCTGCAGAGAAGCAGCCCAGATCATGATGCTGCCACCACCATGTTTGACAGTGGGGATGGTGTGTTCAGAGTGATGTGCAGTGTTAATTCTCTGCCACACATAGCATTTTGTATTTTGGCCAAAAAGTTCAATTGTGGTCTCATCTGACCAAAGCACCTTGTTCCACGTTTGCTGCGAGTGGCTT
>VOQJ01043703.1:0-19053 GCA_015052665.1 Apistogramma diplotaenia
CTGAGCTCGTAACTAGAGCAGAAAGTTTGCTCAAAAAACCCGTATGTGGAGCAGCTCGTAACTCGAGGTACCGCTGTATTGAGAGCCCAATATAAGTGTCACTCGTGGAAGCATTTGCTGTTTAAGCTTTTAAGGCCACTGTTGCAAAGACCCCTCCTTTAGTTCTCAGCCTTATGAGGTACAACCAACAGGCCCTGATCACACCTCAGGGACCTGCATTGCATGTACACTGATGTACACTGGTGCTCTAAAAGTAAAAACCAGAAAAAGTGGGCTCTTTGGTTAATGGGGAGCCAGTGTAACTGAACTAGCAGCATGTGAGTACTTAGAAGACTTCATTAGTTAGTAAAAGGAGGTTTTTCTTGAGACAAATGTGAATGAACTTATAGTGATAGCAGCAGTAGAAAAAAGCAGAGGTCAGGTCCAGCATCAGCAAAGCAGAACGTTCTCCTGCATCACTATTAACCAAAGTGTCACTGGAGACTCTAAGAAGAGCCGTTTCAGTAGAATGAGGTCTACGAAAGCCAGACTGAAAGTCATCAAGAATGCTGTTTTTGTCAAGAACAGCTGTAAGCTGCATACCCACAACTTTTTCTAAAATCTTAGCAACAAGCTAATCTTGAGATTGGTCTGTAGCTACTAAGAAGATAAGGGTGTTGTTTTAAGAGCAGGTGGATGACAGCATTCTTAAAGCAGGGGCTTGATCAGACACCAGTGACGTGATGATTATACTGAGCACACAGGGACAGAAAGACATTTTAGGATAAGGATGAAGGTGAAATGCCAGGAAAGCAGAATCCATACATTGAATCAACTAATTGTGCTAGTTTAGGTAAAGAAACCTGTCCAGGCCAAGCTGGAGCAGGAACAGACAATGAAGATGCCAAAGGAGAAACAGTATTTCTCAGATTACCAATTTTGTTCTGCAAAGTAAGAAAGTTTTCCCAATTTTTATCTGATGGATGAATAAATAAACATAAAATGCATCACCCATCTTAACAAAGCCACCATATAAGATGTCTTAGGGGTCAAAGGTTTAGGTTTTTACTTTGTTTTATCACCTGTCTATATGTGACAGCAAAGTAAAGATCTTTTTGAAAAACTGAAAATATTACTGCTCAGAATCAGTAAGCTGTGAGAATCAAAGCATTTTCACATTAGACGTCATTCTGCTTTCTGCGTCTACGAATTTCTGGATATCCCTGATCAAATCTGAAACCTGATCAGTGGGCAAGACAAAATTTCACGGCATAACCGTATTCATATCTGCACAGAAAGCCTCTATCCTACCTGACACCAGTTCTACTGATTGTATTTTCAAACAAAGACAATTCTGTCAGCCTTTTTGAGCATTTCAATCAATCACCAGACAGATCCAACAGTCTTGCTGTCTGTGGATCAGTCTCAGGGCTCTTTCAAAGTAGGCCACATTTCTCATAGAGGGGCTGATTGGTTTCCAAGTCTCTTTAGTCTGTGGCAACATCACAGAATTAGCCAACTTCTCGTGACAGCACACTTGGGGTGAGGGCTGTTGACACCCTGATCTGTCACACTTCCTCCTATCTGTAAAATGTGCAGCAGACTGGGGTTCCCTTTGAAAGATGTATTTTAAAGTTAGCTGTATTGAATTTTTGTAAAGGAAAAGAGTGCAAAGTACTGCTGCAGTAAACTATCAATTCATCCATCGCAATTTCATGATTCTGATGATCATTTCATGATTCCATCATTAATCATGTCGTAAAATGCAGCAGCACCTGGACTTCACTCACAGGACACCACCTGGAAACCACAGGTTTAGATCATGTAAAGATGCTCTGTTGTTCCACATAAGAAGAACCACTGTCATGTCATTGTTTTCTGACCAGTCAGCTGCAGGAAAACTAGCTGAATTAAATAGATCACACAAAAAAGGTTATGGAAACAAGCTGGCCAAGCTGAGCAACTATGCTTCTATGCTTATTATGCTACACCCCAGAAAGACCAGCTGGCTGTAATGCTCCTAAGCCACTTCACTAAATTATTTAGCCAAGTGTAACTGAGCCTCAGGAGCCTTGCTTTGTGAGAAACCCAACAACAGAGCTTTAACACCAAGATTAACAAGCTATCAGAGTGACATTTGTCTTGAAATGGCCAAATACAACAGAACACTAAACACAGCTTCATATTAAACATGTTGGTTTTAAGGCTGAGACTCAAATTCAGTGCTGAAAATATATAATCAGCTCAACTCCCCACCACCATCCCTTTAATTGAATCATGTCAGTCCTGCTACCTCGGACCGTCTCTGCTGAAAGCCTGAGTTCAAATGCTCAGACTTTTTTGTGACTTGGTCCTACATCCATGGTCTCTCAGTCAGAGAGAAGTCTGAGTTAAGCTGCTGCTATTTTATTGTTTTCTAATTATGTTTTAGAACTGTTTAAATAATTGATTCAATTTATTCTTATGTGAGCATCACTCAGGAGGGACTCAATACTGATTACATCTTTATCTACTGACAGATGGAGAAAGCGCTAAAAGGTTTTTCTCCAGCCTAATGCAGTGGGGCCACAGCGGTAACAGGAGATGTCAGAGAAGCCCTCACAGTGAGACTGTTTGCCTTCATATTTCACCACTGCCTTGTCAGGAGAAAACACAAATCTCACAAATGTGTGCACACTGAGCATGATCTGAGGATCCAGCTTTGTCCTCTTTAAAGAGATCATCATCTTTTAAAAAAACTATATAAGACTGAATAAATTTCAAGATATTTCATTCAGATGCATCAATTTTATTTTAAAGGCTGCTATGCCATGTTAGGGATATATTAACTGCCAAAGTGCCAAAAGAAAAAACAAGTGCAATTTGTGCACATGGTACAAAGAGCACATGGCAAACTTGGACATCTGTGGAGGCACCATTAATGCATTTTCTCAGGGAAGGACTTGCTTATTTTTGCAAGACAATGGCATACCACATTCTGCAGACTGCAGTCCTTTAGCCTGTCAGTACACAGCTTATAAAACAAAATATCAACTAGGTGATCCTAGTCAGACTAATGTCCAGTTCTTGAAAACCACTAGAGAATTCGATGTGAGCAGCTGAATGTACCCTAAAAGAGTGAAATAAATGACCACAAAAAAAAAGAAAAGCAACAAAAGAGGAGGTTCAAAACAATGACAATTTTCACCAACAAGCAAGTGTACTACTAGAATGAACTCTTTTCAATGCACTACTACAGAAAAGCAAAAAAGGCAAAAATAAATTTGCCTTTTTTGGCAATAAAAAAATTCATAAGATATGCCTGAGAATCAAAGGAAGAAAATTGTTAATTCCAAAAGCAGAAAGCAACAAAAAGTGAAATGCTAATGTGGTCATTCTCAATCTCCTCTGTTAATAGTCTTTTGATATTTGTCATGTCAAAGCAAAAGGTACTAGGCCAGTACCAGGCCTAGTCTATCCCAGCTGTCAGAGGAAGGACTGGCAACCTGAGAGACAGACAACCATTCCCACTCACATTCTCCACGGTCAGATCAGAATCGCCAATAACCGAACCCCACACATCTGGACTGTGAGAGGAAGCCGGAGCACCAAGAGAGAACATGCAGACTCCACACAGAAAGGCCCCAGACTGGATTAAAACCCAGGCCCTTCATTTTATGTTTGTGTTTATTGTTTTAGTTTTCTTTTAATGATTTCCATTGAGGTTTTACAAAGAGCTCTCCTGAAGGTTTTCAGTTTTATTCTCATTCTCTTAATAAACTTTATCTTAATAAACTAAATCGTGAAAATTGAAAAAGAACTTACAAAGTCATCCCCAGAGTCGGCTCCCACTGAAGTGATGGATTCCTTGCTGATGGTGCGGGGTATGCGAACACCAGTCCGAGGTGCTGTGGCCGCCTCCTCAGCAATTTTCTTTTTCAGTTTGGCAAACATATTCTTCTTTCACTTTCTCTTTTTGAATGCAATTCAGTTTCTGGCGAGTATGCAGCTTCACCCGGTGCATGGAGTTAAGGCTCCTTGCTCTGTCGGCTCAAACAGCACCACTTTCTTATATGGTACCACTTCAAAAAAGCTCCTGGTAGTACTTCCATTTTGCTACATCTACAAAAAGAGACAGTTATCAAAAATCCATGAACAAGCTTAGTGTTCAACAGAATGAATGTGCACATAACAATGGAGGATAGGTCATATTTGTTATTTGGATTGCAGGTGTTCAAGATTGGGACTGCATGTATTTATCAGTACATGCAGTACTAATAAATACAGTAAGTAAGCTTGAGAGCAGTCAAATTGCTGTAATGAGTCCAAAACAAGATCCACAGTTTCAGGCATTATGTGGTAGATTTCCCACCTTGACATAGCTATGAAGGGCAAAAACTGGGAATAAAAATCCCAGTTGATCAGTTTGCTACACTAAAGCTCACTTATAGTAAAGACCCTAAATGTTATTTACAAACTTTTACCGACTGTAAAACAGCCATGTCCATCAGACAGGGCACAGAAGCCGGTATAGCTCCAACACTCGGAGGAGACGACAGGTTGTGGTTCCTGCTGCAAGTGCACCAGCTCTTAACCGTTTGTGTCATTGTAGACACAAGCTTTTCTTACAGAAAACCGTGAAAATATTATAGTGATTTGTCAAATCACCCGTCTCGGAGTGTGGAGTTCCTAACTAAAACTGTTCCCATGGCCTGGCTCTAGAGTACCCTACCAAACTCATACTTAACAGCTGAAATAAGAGCGAGTTTAGTCGCTTAGTGGGGATCAACAAATTCGGGAAAATACAATTATGCTTTCAGAATCTATTCTGAGAGCCAGCTAAGCAGTTACCTCTTCCAACCATAACAATAAGGGTTAACATTACCACCGGGTGATGCTAGCTCACTGCTCGTACACTGGAGTGGCCTTTCTCTTACCATTTTAACTTCGATTAAAAATCACTCCGTGAGGTTTTTCCATATTAGACGACTGTATGTTTTCCCTCTGGAAAAATTCAAAGAACGCCAGTCCGCAATATGAGCTATAAACTCGCTGTTACAATTGGCATGCTAACTACTGCTAGTCAGTGAGCTACACCAAAGACGTTGCAAGAGACTTTACACGTAATCACCCCAACGCCAGGTGACTGAAGACGTCACGACTACGCCTCTGCTCATTGGACAGAAAAAGTGAGAGGTGGGGAAATATATCGCCCCCTATAGGCAGGAGAAGCAACACGATCACAATACAGTAGTACATGATTACCAGGAGTTTTGTTACAGAAGCTCAAAATCTAAATATGAAAGATAGAAAAATGTAAACCTATAAGTAAAAACAGCAGCAACAGATAGAGGCGATATAAAAGTTACAAACACTGAGTAGAAATTTTTCATTCTGTGGATTCTACACCTTGGAAGCATGTGAAGTTGTGCCACTCTGTTCTTTCAGTCATTTTTTCCCCACAGCCCCCATTCAGTGTCCCTTTATAAGTCATTATGATCCTTTTCATTTATATAGTTACCAGCAGGGGTAAAGTAGAGCAGGCCGACCCAGAACTGCCTTCAGGCACCTAAAGAAGCAGATTAATACATAATGTTGAAAGTTCATTTTGTGTGTACTACAGTCTGGCATTGCTTTCAGCTTCCAACAAAATGACACCCATAGTCCCGTTTACACCCGTAAAACCTCACCCTTTTCCTTCAGTATCAATGTTGCAGTACTTCAGCATGTACAGAAGAGTAGCAAGCATAAATTTAGCAACTTTTTTTTAAATGGCAGGACATTTTAAATGCAACCTTTCAAGCAGCTCAACATATCATCAAATGCACAAGCAGGCAGTTTGTCACACAGTTGCTGTATATTCCAGGGAGAGAAAAAACATTCATCTGACACTGAGAAGCAGAAAGGCAGGACAGAAGAGGGTGATGCAAAATTATTCAAAGATAAAGATTGCGCACTAAGTGACATTTAAGTGGAAATTTAAAGTTTGTCTTTTATTTTGTTTATTAATCAGATATGCTCTAGAGTGGAGATATTATACGTCTATCTTTAAAAGGTGGCACAAGTTTGAATTTATTGTGGGTTTTCTCTAATTCACACAGCGTCAGTATACATACTGGCTCAAATGTATGCATACCCTTCAGTCTTTGAATAAGTGCTGTGGAAGGTTCTGCAAAGTCTTAATTTGACTTCTGTATATTAGCTTTCTGATCGAGTTGGTGTCATTATGATTTAAAGGCATGAAACTTAAAATGGATAAACTGCTTAACTTGAATTTTTTATATTTCTTTATTTAAAGGCAACACAGACAAAAGTATAATTACCAGAGCATACTGTGGAAAGTTACAGGGAATCTTTTGGGTACCACGGATTTAACAACACTAAATATTTCCAACAAAATGGGAAAGAAGACATTTCATTTCACACATTAACTCTCGGGTTTACATATTTATTCATTTTACAGATCTCAAAATATGTTCGACTAGATGAAACATTTCCTTTTGTGCAGTGCTTTTTGCTCTTACACACAGCTGTAATACATAAGAAAATAAAATAAGAGTCTTTAGAACACTGCAGGCGCAGTTTGCTGAGCAGTAACCTCTCACGTTGATTTATAAATATGAACATTTGACAGGGGTCAGCTGACTTCCATCCTTCCTCTAATACAACAGCAGGCAGTGCAGCGCAGCAAGCCGCCTTCGCTGTAATGATTTAAGCTGCAGAATAATGGCATTAAATGCACAAAGTGGGAGTAGCAATTGACAGTTGGCACCAAAAATACACTCTAGATACTCTAAATGTATTAAATGTATATGGGTTATCAAGTGCTGATGCCGCTGTCCCAGTCAGCATTTGCGCAATGCACAAATGGCCGTGTGTTTGAGCTTTAACCTGCTTACAGGAAATAAGGTGTTGTCGTTCGGGGGGGGATGACTCTTTCAGAGTCAGGCACTGCTCTGAAGAGCTTTGGCTCTCTTGTGTTAGCATCTTTGAAGACCATGATGGAGGCAATGTTGCCACAGCGATAGCAGTAGTTGGGAGCTGACCACACGGTCACCAGCTTCTCATCAAACATGAACTTGTACCCTTCGTGGACAAGTTGATGAGCCCTGCAGATCAGCTTCAGGTTGTTGATGTGGACGAACTACAGATTTTTAGAAACAACAGAAGAAGAGGAGGAGAAATAAAACTGTTAAAACCCCCAAACAAGGCTGCTTTGATCTTTTTGCTGCTGCCAAGAACCAATTCAGTCTGAAGACATTCACAATGCAAACAGCCAGGCACTTATAGAAGCTACAAACATTGAGCTGATGATGTTGTGGTTTATTTAAGTGTAGCAATACCAGTCTGTCCAATACAAATTCCTTTCCCTGTTACCTTCCTACCTTTGGGAAACTATGAGCAATTTTGTAGCTAGGCGCCTGCTCCTGTTTGACATGTGGATTAAACTAATTTGTTTATACAGCTGGGAAATGGTTTGGTTGTCAGTGGGCCACAGTAATGCCAGTAGTAAGCAAATGCATATTTTCACAGCTTTTATTTTACACATGGAAACACCAAAAACCCAGTTTTGCGTTAACAGGCCCTTTAATACACAAATATCAAAAGTATTGTATGAGAAACCAACCTCGTTTGTGACCTTGGCACCAAAAAGCCAACCAGCTCCTCTGGGGCTGATGGCCCAGGTGTCCACATCTTCAGGGTCTGACCACACCAAATCACAAAACGCTCCTTTGTGGGGGATTTCCTGGTTCCGCTCAATGGTTCGAATTTGGTCTAGAGTCTTTATGTCTGGAGACAGGCCTCCATGGACGCACAGGATTTGTTCATCCATCAGCTGGCAGAAAACAAAACAAAACAAACTGTTAGGGATCACAGGTGCATTATGGGACAACAGTTCTGACTCTTTGCATACAAGCACACAGTGACTTTTGTGAGCCAGGATTCTGTGTGGGATCCTGTGCTGAATGGCAGATAGGTGCTTCATTATGCTGAAGCAACATTTCTACTCCTCTCTCTGACTTTGTCCAAATTAAATTAAACTTGGATTAATTCAATGAAATTAAATTCAAAAGTTGCAGTTTTGACACAGTGCAGGAGATCAACCACATGCGACAGACGCACGGGGTGTTTTAAGAGCGACAAAAGTGCTGAGAATGGGCTTTGTAATTACTCAATGGTGGCAATGGTGGAAATCTTTAACAAAAACAGCAAATATAACATGAAGAAGAACTCAAACGTAGTGTGGCAAAAAACTTAGTGTTCAATCATTTTTTAAGAAAGTGTATAAGCCTTGATATTACAAAGAGCACATGCATGCAGGCATCTGCTGGTGCACATCAGTTTAGTTTGGCCCTGCTGACGCAGACTTTTTGGCTTCAATTCCAGACAGCTGTCAGTGTCCACTCTTATATACATGATGCTTTCAAAGTAAAAGCAGCTGTCATGTATCTGGACAAATCTCACAGCACTACAAAGTACATTGAATATTTCAATACTCACAGCTGCAACGGTCAACATATCGAAGACTTTGGTGCAATAACGCCAAGCATTTGCATTCCCATACTTAGTCTGGCACTCGTCTGAAAGAATGAAGAAGTGAGATGAGTGATAAAGACATTTGGAGTTGTGGATCATCACTAATATGGTGAGCAATCTAATCTGCTGTAATCTACTTTCATCTATACAGTCGCCTCAGGCTACTCAGACACAAATAAAACAAGTTATTCAATTTTTTATTACATATTAATAAAAAGATCAATTCATTAACTCTTTCAACAAAAAGTCATTTTGATTTAGTTTTGTTGAAGAAATTTGTTGGGATATAATTCAGCACCAGACCATCGCGCTACCTCCACCATGTTTGACCAGTTTGTTAAAGACCAGTGATATGTTCCTGATGTTTAGATGTTCTTCTGAGTTCTCTTGTGACCTCCTGGATGGGTCGCTGATGTGTGTTTGGAATATTTTGATAGGCTGGATACTTCTGGGAAGATTCACCACGGTTCCAAGTTTTTGACATTTGCGGATAATGGCTCTAACTATGTTTTGCTGGAGGAAAAAAAGTGAATCAAATCTCACCATAAAAGCCATAAACTTGGGTGATCTGCCTGCTCTCGTGGTTTCCACGTAGCAGAGTGATGCGGTCGGGCCATTTGGCTTTCAGCACTAGCAGGTAGGTGAACGTCTCCAGGCTGTAATACCCTCGGTCGACAAAGTCACCCTACAGATGACAGAGGTTTGTTAAAGACAGTCCCAACACCCCTGTTAAACACAATCGATTAAGAATGCTGCTTCTAAAAGTTTGCTGCAAGTTAATAGAAGGAAACAAACCATGAAGATGTAATTTGTGTCTGGAACCTGGCCACCAGTTCGGAAGAGTTCACAGAGGTCATAAAACTACAACACAAAGACAAACACTTTAGGTATTTATTCGTCCATTTCGTTACAGGACAGGTCAACGTTAAGAAGATGAACACTACGACAGCAATCGGGGTACACATGTTGCACAGAAACATTAGGATGTATGGAGACACCGTTTTACCTGCCCATGTATGTCCCCACACACTGTTACAGGAGTAGAAACAGGCTGCACGTTGGACTCCTCCAGCAGAAGATCACACACGTAGTCACATAACCTCTAGAGAGATCCCAACATGACAGACATAAAACACAAGAGCTCAGCCATTTAGGAAGCCATTCAGTTATAAACAAGACCAGTTTCATAGCAGAATTATGAACCTTCGATGTCTTAAGCTTGTGGGAGCATCAAGGGCTGAAATATTAGCTCAACTACTTTAACAATAAGAAATCAGGCTTGAATTGTGAAGTAAACACCAGGTAGCAAAAATGCAATGAAATCTTAAATACTACACAAATGCTGTGTAATTTCAATCAATGTATTTGATAGTAACACAACATACAATACACTAGTGTCTTGAGCCATCCCTCATTTCTTTAATTTTTACAAGGAAAATGGGGAATCGGTCGAGATATACCTTGAAACACGTGCAACATATACAACGTACAATATACATGTACAGTTTTTAAGAATTTAAAAGTCAACATTTGTTTTGACTGTCTTTATTCTTCATCGCACACTGAACTTCCTTCAGCAGGTTTTCTAGTAATTTCTTGAAGCAGTCTTCAGGGGGAGTTCTCCAGGCTTCAATAACGCTGAGCCTGAGATCTGGGGAGGCCAAGCAATATTGTGCACTTCCTATCCAGGCGGGATAGTGTTTGGAATAGTTCAAACTGAAAAATGAAGCTGTTGCCAATCAGATGCTTCACTCTACTTTTGATTACCTCTCCTTAACAGGAGAATTATTGACAGCCACCCTTCAATTGAGACCATTTCTGCTGAAGCTTCAGCAAACAATAAGTGACCAAATGCATCTCTCAGGTCTTTGCTGCATTTGTTCCCCATTTCCTAAGGACATGACTTTCAGATACTGTTCGTCTGCTGTCAATAGTTTTCTAGGCCTGGCACTTCTTCTGTCCTCCATTTGTCCCATTTCCTTAGTTTTTTTAAAGACATGTTGCACCAGATATGTCAGGATTTTGCCTCAGAGCTCTTTAGGACTTACATTCCTGGTGATGTGTGTATATATTTGACAACAGGCTGCTAGTAACAAGATGCATAAAGATACATTTTAAACTTGGTTCCTTGCTAAGCTGTCTTCTGAAGACTTTTGACTTTTAAACAGTACATCAGTATAATGACAATAAAGGCATTCTATTCTTCTGTGTATTACGGTGTATATATACATACATACATACACACTGTTTAGTCCCACTCTGAAACAGACCAGATATAAATCACTTTGAGTCCTTACTGTTCGAGGATCATTATCACACTAAAAAAAAAAAACTTTGAAAAAATAAATAATAAAGTTTCCATTTGATTTTGACTGAAATCCAGCAGCACTAGTGGAGAAAGCAAACAAATCTGTGACCTCTGTTTTCCTCAATAATTTTATGTTTGATATATTGTGGACAGAATACATAACCAGGGGGAACAAAGTTAAGTCATTTTTATGTATGCATCCATGCTAGACACCACCACAATTCAGATAAATTTTGTATTCAACTATTTTTTTTTGTTGGTCAAAGCCATAGGGAGCCACTGTAGATGGGCAAAAGCAGTCCTTCAAGGCCACAGTTCAGGACTCCTGCTTTGGCTGATACAGACATGTCAGCAAAATCTGTTCCACTGTTGTTGCTGAGACTGTCTGACGCCTGACTTGCATTTACAATCCAAGTCTCCTGATGAAGAGATGCTGCTGCATTTTTTTTTCCAGGATTCAGAGTTAGCACCTTGCAAGCAACAAATTCAAGCATATTTTCCATTTGGAAAGTAAATATTCAAAGACTATCTCCCATATTAGCAACAGCAATGACAAACATAGTGTTACTGTCATATGTGGCAGAGACCCGCCTCTGGTCTGTTACTGACTGTCTCTAGTCCTGACATTTTTGCTTAAACATAAGCATGTAACAGTAACCCTCAGCAAGCAACAAGCAGAGGCAGTATTTGCAGGCTTGTGCAGGGCATGAGACACACAAAAGGTTGGGAACCTGCACAGCAGCAAGATGCTGAGTGACAGGTGCCAAGAAGGTTAAAGTTAGCATGTTCATGAAGCACAAGTACTGAGAAGAGATAGGGTCCGCATATTTGGTGGGTTGACAGGTCACTTAAAAAAATCATTGTAGCCAATGAGTGACGTCGACAGTGACTGAAGGACTGTTTTCTTCAAATCAAATTTTCGCATTCATTTTGTGTGCACAGCGATTAGTTTTCTTTCATAGACCACTGAACAGATGAATTGTGGGCTAGTCTTGTGTTTTCAGAAGGACTGTCACCAACTATAAAGCGACTGGAGCTGTGACTGCATCCATATACCTCAGGTCCTTTGATTATTATGCATCATCACTTTCTGTCTCTCATAGGGCAAAAACAACCCCGATAGTTTACAAACGTTTGGAGCCAGAGTAAGATTATCTGCACAGAAATTCATTTAAAACTGAATCCTTTAATTCTGGAAGATAGAGCATCATGCGTTATCCAAAAAGACCACGACGAGCTAGCTAGAGGAAAGCCCAGCGCGTCTCTGGGGTACAGTTTCAGTGAGAAACAAGCAGCGGTCAGCCCGAATGACAACAGCTAGCAGCACCGACTCACTCTTGCGATATGGTCCCTTCAGAAAAATAGCATTCCCTCGGGACATTGTCGTTCCTCTTTCATTAACTTCTGCCAGGCTAGTTGAACTTTTATTTGTGCTGCGACAGCTAAGCTCCATCATTATTTACCGACTAAGATGATGAAATCAACAGGCTAGCATCACTAGCTAGCTGAAGCTAATTCCGCTTTTCCTACAGACAGCAGCAGCGGGACTGCGTGGGTATTATCTGCCCACAGCACGCGAAAACTTCAAGAAAGTCACATTTACCTTAAGGTCGTTTTCTGGGAGGTATTTACACTGTTTTGCGATCTCTGCATATTTATCTAAATCTAGAGGCGCCATTATTCTCAGAGAGTTATATACGTCACTTCCTTCAACAGTTTTTTTCCTCTAACTTTATTTCAAATTGTTCATAAACGGGAGATAAAATGATGCGAATATGCCTGCATAAGCGACTCTGTTCAAAATGTAACTTAATGAAATGTAATGTATTCACGTTACCCGCCAATATTACATTTAAGCAAACCAGTGGCCAGAGTGGATCCTGCTTTTAGTTAGTTTGTTAGTTAGTTTGCTTCCTGATGAGCAGCATTTATGATTGACATGTTTCTGATTGATGCCTCTAAATAACCCTAACATCTGTGTGTGGCTCGTGGACTCTGCTTTTGTCTCACTGTCTGCATCATCCCTTTCTCTTTCCTGCATTCTCTCAGTTTCAGACCCATCCGCACTCAGAAAGTCAGAAGGGCAGCAGCATAAGATCCTCAGAACAACTATTTATTTAACATTTGGATGTATCTAAAATCAAATAAACACAAATATGACATACTGAGTAGGTCTGCATTCATCTTATTTAAATTTACCTGATAATTATCTGTTTTCCTTTTTTCCTTGAATCTGCGGTGATTTAAAGGAAATTCAAGGGAAAACTACATCAGTAGATTCTGAACGTCTGGATTTCATGTAGAAGCTATTAATCACCTGCTCTGTGTCTGGTCTCTAGTAAAGTGCATTAATTTGAATTCACACACTGGTGTCCCACCTGTCCTATCAGTCCCATCCTCCTCATGGCTCATTTCTTTGCCTTCATCACTCTCAGCAGTGGACTTATTTGTCAATCAAAGGCAAAAATAACTTTTAAAAAAAGTATAAAATTTTTTCTTTAAATGACTTCTGATGCAAATCTAGTGTAATGTTTAGCTTCACAAATATTGATTTAATTTAACATATTTTCTTGGCAGCAGCTGGACAATGTCATATCCAATAATAATGATCTATGATGAAATGACTGAAGTCTAGTTGTTTGACATGTGGTTGGAAACTGTTGGTAAGAGTCACCTGATTTATTAAGATGCAGAGGCAGTGGTGGCACAGCGGGGGTTTCTAGGATTTTAAAAGGAGTGGCACAAGAAGGGCTCACAGGACATCAGAACATTTTATCAGAACTAAATTCAGTGCAGAAAGGTTTTGTTAAAACAAATACCGTAGTCACAAATTGAAGAAAGAAAGAAGGAAAGCCTGTCTACACTGCTGTCTTTAAGAACATTTTATTTTAATAAATATATTTTCACGGAGGTTTTCCATTTTTCTCAGAACACGTCGACTGCCCACGCCCTCTGGTGTTCATATTAAGTCAGTCCAACTACATATTTGGAATAAAACCACACAGTTCATAGTTTTTTTTATTGATTACAAAGAACTACAAAGAACAAAAAAAGACGCCAACTCAATAAGGCTGAGAAATAAAATACTTACTAAACATATTTAGCATAAACTTACTAAACAGAAACAATGCTGATTGTTAATGTTTGTTCATCTTTTTTTGCAGATGCGGGGTCTGTAACTGGACGTGTGTCACTAGTCAGTTTTTGTCTGTTGTGGCTGTTATCTGGTCACAGCAGATAAATGAGGTGTTCAGATAATATTGTTTTTCAAGTTGGTGATATTGACTGGTTCTTATTCTGAGAGGTCGCTGTGGTCTGATCTTAGATCCACCAGCCACTTGACATGGGTGCAGTGCAATGCCACTTCCTCCCACAAGTTCATTCTCAGCTCTGGGTGGTTTTGCCTTTGCACTGTTGTTCCCTTGCAGCTGAGAGTACGCCCTGAAGTGGATCATTGGAGAACAGGCTATTTTTTTTTCTTGACCTCTGCTTCTCTGGTGTATCTTTTCAGCCTAGCCAGCCAGAGCTGTGTGCTTTTTTTGGCACTTTATAGAACCTCAGTTATGGACATCTTTTTCTGCCTCTTTTTCCACTCAGGTCCCGTCTCCCATGATGCCCTTCTGCACCTCTGTTAACATCCTTCCAGGCTTCCAAACATCTTCTCCACAGAGGGATATCATTACATGCATTCTTGATCTTATACTCAAGTGTTTCTAGGATTACTGTGGCAGTGATCTATATGAGCTCATTGGTTCCAGTGATACTGGTAGTGGGAATGGTGAGTGGAACAGTTTTCAAGCATCGTGCCAGGGGAGTTGCACCCTTGTTTGACATGCGGTTAGAAACACATGTTCACACCACTGGCGTTGTTTGTGAACCAGAGATGGTGTAATCCTACACGCATCACTGTTGCATATTTGTGGATCAAATGTAGGTGGTATTATTGCAATGTGGAAGGATTTAGGAATCACATGAACTGCATAAAAGTCACCAACGCTCTGCTAACTCAGTTCTAAACCTCCTCTAGCATTAACATTTGCACAAAAACTAGGAGCTGGAAGCTTCATGGTATTTTACATGGCCAAGCAGGCAGGCTTAAATAATTGTATAAATAGCTCCATATGTTTATTTATTTGTTGTTGGTTTTTTTTATTATATACTTTTTTTCTTGGTGCAGATCATTTGTATTGCTCACAGTATGCACACAGTGCTACGTTGCTATTTCTGATTATGGCCATGCAAATGAGAGCCTTTGTAACGATTTGATTTCCATGAGGCCACTAGGGGGCAACAAATGAATGATTACACACTGAAGAAGGCTTTCAGTGTGTAAACTGAAGTGAAACTAAGTCCAGTCGCCCTTTTCAAGCTCTAGAGACAAATTATTATATACTGACTGCAACAAACTATATAATACTACAATAGCATACCCTTACTTCCTGTCGCGACTTTCAAAATAAATATTTAAACTCAAAACGCAGTTCAGCAATATGAAACACCTTCAGCCTATAGAGGCAACCTAAAGATAACATGAAGCATAACTCTCACTCCTGCCACTCCCAGGAAAAGGCCAGCAGCACTGTTGAACTGAACCAGCAGGTCATTTGATTAGCAGGAAAGTAATGCCAAAACAAATAAAAGCTTCTAGTTCTCGCTACTAACTAACTAACTAACTAACTAACTAACTAACTAACTAACTAACTAACTAACTAACAGAAAATAAAAGGCAAACACATGACAATCGTCAAATCTAGGCTCCTAATCAATAAACAAGCATAAAGTATTTGTTTTTTTTCACTGTCAAAACAACTCCTTTTCAGTAGCAGGGTATGCTGTTGGCAAGGCTGCACTCACACTGGGCAACATGAGCAGGTTCAAAAGAAAACTGCGCCTCATTTTTTAATGCATTATACCAGCCCCAGCTGATACCTGTGTGTCTGACATTTACTTTCTTTTTCTGTCTCCCAACTCACTCTGAGCACAGGAAGCACACAATTCACAGGAGGGAACTCTGCAGTGAGACAGCACCCGGACCCTCAGATTCAGTTCCCTGATTTTTCAAGGTTTCCCCACTTTGTAATTTTAATAAACTAAACATTATGGTTCTCAGTGGTCTGGTCTTTGTTCGTGAGGAAAAAAGTGGAAATGTGATGCTGGAATATAATTTATTTACGTATTTGTTTGTTCCTTTAAGATTGTTCTCTCTGAATTAAGCTGTTTTAAATGTGAGTATTTGATATTTAAACTATTAAGTGTGCAAAGCAGACACATTTATCCTGATGCCAGTGCACCGAATCATTCTGTCGCCAGCTGTCATAACTGATGGCCACCTGTTACCTGCCAAAGTTGGGGTTTCTTTCTAATGTTGTAGGGTCGTTACCTGATAATAGAAAGCACATTGACGCACCCGTTGTTGTGACGTGGTTTAAACAAAACTGAATGTTCTCTGCAAAGCAATTTGGCAAGCTTTACATGGGCACAGCCCGCATACTCAACTCTGCTGCTCAACCCACAAATAGATTTTCCTTAAAAATGTGGCACAATTTAAGAGGGAAATGAACAGGCTTTCAAACGGTAGAAGAATAATAGGCAAGAAGCATTTTTACAGCAAAGAAATAATCGACCAAACACAAATTTCCTTGCGTTTTGTGATGGTATGTAACTATTGCAGATCAGTACATTTATTGAGTACAGAAAAGTTCTGACTCTCTTTTATTCACGTTACAATTTTCTGCTCCGCACTCCTGTGTGACGTCTGCAGGTAGTTTGAATCCCCGCTGACTCTCTGAGGGCTCTGCTCAAGTAGAGGGATCAAAAATAAGCGCCTGCGAGCCGAGTCACTTTCTTGGGGCCATTTTTTTTTTTAAATTTCTCATTCTGAAACTTGTCTAGTTGTTAATTTCGTTTTATGCTAATCGATAAAGAAATGGTAGAAAATAATTTTTGAAAACAAGTGTTTTCTAACAAGATGGTCTAGTAGTCGACACTGAAGACCGCCCTCTAAGAAACGTCAGAGTAGAACACCCTGATGGCTACTCAACGTTGAAGTGTTTCCCGAGTACACATATTTTCATCAGCACCATGCCGTTTTTTCACAACCAGCAGTCCCATTTTGGGTGAAAGTGACAAACTAAAAACAAAATATATATTTCATTTGCTACTGGTTTTGTTGCAATAGTACGTTCACTTCCGCATGTCAGGCGAGAAAATCCACAGTGTACAGCTGTAGTGGCCCGTTCACGTCACCTTTATTTCATCCTAAAGTATTTTATTCTTCAGCTGTCATTAAGATGTAGATTGGGATTTGCTTTTCAGAAAGAGTAGCTCCATGGTAGGTTTAATGACGCTAGTAAATTTTATAACAGTTAAGCATGTCAAGTGTATTTTTAAGCATAAACACAGTTTAAGGTAATAATTGGATATTTTATTCAAAATAACATGACTCCTAAATCAAGACACCATTGTAAATTTCCACACATAAGGGGGCGCCGAGGTGAACTAATGTGACAAAAAATAATAAATTTACATTCGCCACATTGTTTTTACGAAATATACAAAAATGCTTCCCAGCCCGGTCCACTTTATGAATGAAAACCGATTATAATTTTCGGAGCAGCTGAGACGCTAGATGATTTACAACGTACCGTCTGCGACGTCAAAAGGGACTATCCAATCAACGAGCGCTCGGGCGTTCATGGGGCGTTCCTCACGGGCTACCATTGGTTCGCCAGCACGTCGATCTGAGGGGCGGTTCGCGCTAGGTTGCAGCGCAGGTGAAGTGTTGACGGTGGTTCATAGGGCAACAAACAGCAGTGTACGCCGCCGCCGCCGGGAGACATCAACGGTGGAGTACACCTCCATTCAGGGAACGGTCTGAGAAAGACCATTACTGGGGCTTACATGGAGAGCTGAGACTGAATATGACGTTAACGCCCTTAATGATGTACATATCTCTGCTTTTGCTATTTATTTTGTATGTATATAGTGGGTTTTCTGAAGCTGCGCCCCGCATCAGTACCTACGATGCGTCGTCTATCTCCGGGAAAGCCGGCTCAGCCTCCGATACCTGGGATACCTTCCACACCGACATGCTTCGTACTTTACCCGAGAGCTGGTTCCCTCTTTGGCCTTCAGCCGGACTCGCACCGTTGCCGGCTATTGTTTCAGCCGGCCCTTCCACCACCACGGCCACCTCCAAATCGGCAACCACGGACCCGAAACCCACCCCCACCAGCACCATTCACGGGCCTGATGCTGGAATAATCTCAGACACTAAAGAACAAACAACAGGACCGTTTTCCAGACGAACCGGCGTGCGCAAGCGGGCCGCAGACTCGCAAGCATCACTCTTTGCTCCGGAGAAAATGCTGCAGACCATGGTGTCCATGGTTTCCCAGCGCACAGCCAATGATGCCTGGGCTGCGGATAATATCGGCACATCTGTTACCTCAGTAGAGAACAGCCAAGGTAAGTAATGTGAAGCAGGAGCCTTTTCACATGATGCGTTTCTGTAGCACAGTCACATCAGTGTGTGGCGTAGGCTTGGATAGTCGCGCTGTGGGTTTGACGCAGCCACTGAATGAACCAGATTGCAACAATGGGCAGACGCCTCAGATTGCACTGTATGCCCCTTCAGAATAAGCGAGATCCTAAATGCTCCCCATGCACAGCTGTGTCCGCCTGCTAATTTAAAGGTTTTTTTTTTTTTTCAAAAAAATTATTATTATTATAGGATGAGTGTGACAGATTACAGTGTTGTGGGGGTTGGAGGGGTGGGGGCTTTGAGGGGGTGTGTGATCCTGTTGTTGTTCACTCAGTTTCTCCAGTCACAGAGAATCAATCCAAAGCCTTGATCCTGTACAGTCAGAGCAGCCATGTTTGGAGCAGACTGGGAATCCGCTGCTCACATAGCTGCTTCATCCTCTCCATTGTTGTTTGCTTGGCATATTCAGAACAAGGCCATCCAAGCAAAATGGCTAGGCAGGCAAAGCCATGAATGAGCAATGACATTGGGGGAGTATGCCCTCCTCCTCCTCCTCCTTCTCTCACACCTCACACACATCTCAGCATCCATGTGTTGGTTTTTTTTTCCAGTCATCACAATAGCACAGAAATGTCCAAAATTCACCTTTAGGAGATGAGTCTCCTATCTGATCAGACACCCCCCCCCCCAAAAAAAAAAAAAAAATTTAAAAAACCTCCAAAAACATTTTTTTCCCTTTCTTTTTATTTTTTTTTTTTCTTTATAC
>VOQJ01043705.1:0-16717 GCA_015052665.1 Apistogramma diplotaenia
TTATACCTGTAAACTGCAATCTGACTACGAATCGAGCTTTGCCACCATCACTCTAAAACAAAAAGGTATGACTAGCTGGGCATTTTGAGCAATCTCTAATATTCTTTAATGTGTTTATTTTTTAAACAGGGTGTCACCATCACCTTGCAAAAAAAAATAAAAATAATAATAATAATAATAAGGAGAGGTCATTAGAAGGAACTGAGCATGATTTATTGATAAGAAATACAATTAACTATGTAGCAGTTAGACTCTGATGACCCATCAAAGGGACACACAATGGAAATAGAAATTAGGGCAGGACCCCCGGAGTCTACACCCTGGAGGTGGTCGAGTCCAGATAGACGCTTGGACAGACCTCTTGGATGGTGATGTTGAAGGTGGGTTGCAGTGAGAACAACAGATGAGCAATGATAGTTCAAGTACACTGGGCAGAGGCTGATTGGCTGAAAGAAGGCAGGCGGAAAGATTTGGACTAGAAGTGATGATGTCAGCACTGAGTTTGACAGTGTGGGAAAGTGGAGGTCAGGTAAAACAGAAGCAGCCAAACCCATGGGAAAGTAGGCTGATGATAAACTTCATTATGTTAGTCATGCTAACGATAAAATCTTTCACTTCACTGCTTTACATAATTTTTCATCAGTTTCTCAATATCTTTCATCCACTACTTTTATTATAAGTGATATTTAGTGCAGTCTCCATTACTCCCTGCAGCTGCTCCTTCCTCTCTCTCTGTGGCTTTATGGATTCTGGGCTTTGTGGTGGTGATGATGGTGCTAACAGCAGTTATTTATGCAAAGTTTAAAAAGGACATCAATCTTTTCCTGCGAGACCATCTTGCCTGCTGTCGCAGCAGCCCAGGTGGGATTCATATATTTTGCTATTTCAAATATCATCTGTGTTACACGTTTGTATTTTTGTCAGAATTACAAAAATCTTTTTTTTTCCTCACATTTACCCACTTTAAAGTTCTGTAAGTGAACGTCAGTGTGATAGAGCTGTGATTGTTTATTTAATAAGATGGGAAAAGCTACGACGCCTGTTTGATGTATTACAAGAGCACCACAGATGAAGGACTGAATGAAGATGACAGAAAAATGCTGGAGAGTGAAATGCAGGAGCGATTTGGTGACAGTCTCTGTCTCTACAGTCCTGATAATGTAGCAGAGAACGGTACCTATATTTTTCATATTTAGACATGTTATGGTAATCAATTAAAATAACAAACAACAAAAGATGTGTAATCTGACCTGTGCTTGCCTGCCCCTGTAGCAGAGGCTGTGCTGGACTGCATAAAGCAGAGCCACACAGTGGTTTTGGTTCCCTCCTCTGAAGATTCTGGTCCAGGATCTGACCTGCTGAACATCATCCAAGCACCCTTCAAAGAACTGCACACTCACTTGGTTTTCATCAGAACTGAGACAGCAGGAGACTTGAGTACAAGTTCATCACCAGAGGCCTTACAACTCTGCAAGGCTGCAGACTGTGTCACCTGGAAGGGCAAAACCTCCTTGCTGCCCTCTTCGTCCTTCTGGAAGCAGCTATGCCATTACCTACCAGCCCCACAGGGGGCGCCAAGAGTTTTACTATAAGTATACAGTACTTAGCATGTACCATGTTGTAGCATGGGCATACACTCTTATATCACTTTATACCAACAGCAAACTGCTTCACACACACACTCTCACACACACACACCTACCTAGGGGGCTGCATCCTCTTGTGACAGCCAGAAACAGAAGTGGACACACTTCTTTAAAGAAGATGTCACAATGTTCACATTAAAAGGTTAATGAGGTATTTAAACTTGTACGTTTCTAATATGTATTTCTTTAACATTGCCATAGTCTCAAGTTCATTTACCCAGTGTGAGTTTTTTGGACTTCATGCTTTGTTTATCGAAATAGTTTGCAATTCTTGGTTTGCCCAGTGTTTATATTATTATTCTTCTATTATTACTGTAATATTCTTCTTCTCAATGTATTTAATCCTGTATCCTGCTTTAGTGTACAATTCTTCCCTCAGTTTTCCATCCTGTGTCTGTTTCCCTGTTTCGTTATCACACTTCCCATCTCATTTCCTTGTGCTTTCCTTTGAGATCTGCTTCCTTTTTCTCTTTGTAATCACAAGGACTCAATTTAAAGAGTTTCTTTGAATTCACAAGTTCTACTTATTACAGATGATCAACTTGTGTCCAAACTGTTCACCCTTCACAATATGTGAATACAACTAAATATAATATATATCTGCATTCACAGTGTGCTACTTACTACATTTAATCAGAAGTAAATATACAGCTTGTCCTGAGAAATACTCTGCTGATCTTTCAGAGATTTTAACATGCAGCAGTGCGAAACAATGGACGGATTATGCAGATGTGCCACACATCTACATAGTAACTCTTTAAAATGAGACTCCAGAGTTTGTGTTCCTCCACCTCCCATTGCCCAACACATGCTACCCCCAGCACAAACTGGTAACTGGTAACACTGGTGTCCTGGTAACCCGGGACAACAGGGCTCAGTTCTGACACTTAAGCTAAGGTTCTCACCAACTTCTTTGGGAAGAAAAGGATGCAATTCATGATGACTGGAGCAAGCATTTAATTTCCAAAGCTATGAAAAAGAGGGCGTACGCAGAGCTGTGACAGCTGGTAAGGCATCACACTGCTCTCTATTCTATCCAGAGTCCTCTGCAGGGCTCTTCTTGGCAGAACTGTGTTAACCAGAAGCTGAGACAGGAACAGGCAGGTTTCAGAAGAGGAATCTGGTGCACTGATCAGATCTTCACTTTAAAAACACTACTGAGGAGTAAATTTAGTGGTAAAAATAAACATTTCAATTCCAGTTAATAATTTTATTGCTGAGCGTGCTCTCAGTGCTGCTTCATAGAATACGTAGTGATCAGTCCCTACAGACAAATGTTCTGCTGTTTGCACAGGAAATGGCTAAGAAGAAGCAGGAAGGTTCCAGTAAACTCATGTTCAAGTATAACTAAACAGGAAATTGTTGACACCACGTGCTATAACACAGGCCCTGTGAATTGCTTCAACCGCAAAATTTTCCACATATATGTATCAGGAGGTCAGTTAAAGGTGAGCCAGGGCAGTTTGACTGCCAGGCTGTGTCCCATTAGTGACCATGTGATTCTCCACATTAAGAGGACACAGACATGTCCATGCTCTCTAAAATGACAACAATTATTTAAAAAAAAATTATAGCTGATACTCCAGTATAAACTCTTTACTACGTGGTGTAGTAGTGAGCACACATCCCTGGCACAAATCTCATCGGGCTGTGTCAGGAAGGGCATCTGGTGTATAAATCTGGCAACTCAAATATAGATGCTGTGGTGAGCAGCTTAACGTGACAATGGCTGCTTCCAGATACAGTAGTCAACTGTGACCACAAGATGGCAGTAAATTACTATATGGATGCAGGACTGTTCTCATGTAAGGATGACTTCACTTTGGTAATGTTTTAATTCCTCTATTAATTGTTTGTTTATAGATGTAAGCACTATTTACTTTGCTTGTCCTGGCCATTTTTTAAAATTCCATTGTTAGACTCTTTAAATGAATAAACAAAGGCCAAGTCTTTAATTAGGCTGAAGAAAAATCCAAAGCAGTAAAATCTTAAAGTCCAACAAGCAAGGTAGAATGTTATCCAAGAAATGCAAAGGAAAACACAGAGGGAGGAAAACAGCTGGGGAAAAACAGTGTGACCCAGAGGTCATGACAGCAGCAATTTGTGAGTGCTGGCAAGGTTCTGCAAAAGCTCCTGTAGCATTGTACACACTTCTGCAAATGCTCCAAGAAAGTAATAGTTCCTGAATAAATGAATGGAGGTTGGTAAAGGCACTCCCATTTAACTGAATTCCACAGTACAAATATAGATAAAAAATATACATGAGCCAGTAAAACTCTCTACTATTAGCATTAATTATGAGCATCTGCACCATCAGAACTGTTTTCTGCAGCAGGAAACATTGCATCAACGCACAGGACAGCCCTCACTTCTGAGAATGCCAAAACGCTCGCTTTTCTTCATTGCAGCCATCACATGCTCCTGGAAAGTCTTACACACACAGCACATTTAAACACGCGGATGCACACACCCCCACCCACACGTCAGATAGACCTCACCCTTTTAAAAAACATGTTTTTTCCATGGCACTCAAGACAATGAGAGGCTTTCGTTTTGTTGACAGACTTTGTTGATAGAATTTCTAAAATGGAAACCAATGAGCTGTGTTTTCTTCTCTTATGAATTTATATTATTCCCCATTAATAAGACAAAATGTTTCTCATCAGATTACTCAATTAATTGATGGAATAATTGCCAGAATACTCAATAGTTGCAGCCCTACATTAAGTCAATGCTGACTGATTTAATGTCAAAGATCAAATATGATGCTGGCCTCCAATCTCATTGTACAGCTGTATAATGACAATAAAGGCATTCTATTCTATTCTATTCTACTGTGCATGAAAAGCCAATTAGAGGCATATGGTGAATTTGTTAGCTTTTAAAGAATTTAAAAAGGCTTTAGACATAATTACTGGTCATTGCTGATGCATATCTTTAGCAATCTGTGATGCAAGCTACACTCATGAATTTGCACAACTTCTCACACCTTTTTTTTTTCTGCGGTGACAGAAAAAAGGAAGCTGTGAGCATAACAGCACACTTCAGCATTCAGACATTCGGTGGGAACTACAAGTGATGGGTACTAAAATCCACAGATGCAGGCGCTTTATGTTGCTGCTGTTGTCAACTTCTTATTTGGCTGGTGGCCCACAGCACATGTACTTAGTGCAGGGATGCCCAAATCCAGGCCTCGATGGCCGGTGTCCTGCAGATTTTGGATGCAACCCTGCTGCAACACACCTGAATCAAATGGCTGAATCACCTCTTCAGTATGCAGTTAAGTTCTCCACAGTCTTGCTAATGACTTAATTGTTTGACTCAGGTGTGCTGAAGTAGAGTTTCATCCAAAAGGTGCAGAATACCGGCCCTCGAGGCCTGGATTTGGCCATCCCTGCCTAAAAGCATCTACCTGCTCCCCAACCTGCCCTTTAATCTCCAGTGGCTGAAATAATGCGGGGGGGGGGCTAAAAGAAACCACAATCAAATGGACCAAACAATAATTAACACAAGACACAACTATCGTGCAATTCCAGTCCAAACTTGCTATACAGCAGGCAGAAGGATGACCGAGGCGACTACTGAATGTCTGGAAATGCTGGATACTTAGACCTGAATCATGCTTCTGCACTGGGGGTCTACGTACATAACCTACTAAGTGGTTATGTCAGCATTGCAGGCATTTATGCTTGCGTAGGTGCCTTGTGTGTTTAATTACCACATGGTTGTGTCCTAGTGCTTTACATGAAGTGACACAAATAAAATGCTGGGACTTTTTTCACTCATGGGTCCTCGCTCTTTGTTGTGGTAATCTTTTTAACATGTGAACATATTTGTCCCTCTAGTTTTTCCTTTTTTTCCCCACTTGTTTGTTCATGCCCTCACTCAGACAGTTTATTTACTGACATTTGTGAGTCTTTATATTGGTGCTATGGTCATTATTGAGATGATGACTGTTATTCTCTCACTGATAAATTAAAAAGAAATTGCAGTGTAAAATAGCCAGAAATATACAGGAGGAACTGACATTGCTGAAAAGTCCAATCACAGTCATTTCAGGGGATTTCGGGGTTATGTATGTAAATCTAATTCAGGCCTTTGGCGGAGACATGGGCTGGGAGGGGGCTGAAATGATGCATCATTATTTCAGCTTGGGATCTTTTGTATATTTGTAGTAACTGAATAATTCCTTGATTTTAAGCCATAGGATATGAAAGTGCCCACAAAAGGTGCACAAACCTTGATTATGGTCATCATTTTTTTCTCCCACTGTTAAACTTGATACAAAAGCAGTCTCACTTCCAGGCCAGACATCCTGAAACTATGGTTACAATATACTACATACAGGAACTACTGCACTGGGTTTCTCCAGTGGGAGGAAGCTGATTGGACATTATAGCATTTTGTCTAAATGCACTGCGCAATACACTACACATTATAGCACTGCCATTGTCAGTTGAGGGACTAATTGTTTTTGGAGGTGGATGTTTTCCTGTCTAAGGCTCGAATTATGTTTCTGCATCGGGCGTATACGTGAAAATCCCCTTTGAACCCTGCGCAGTAATCACAGTCCTTGTAGGCTGAGTTGACCTGATGTGTAGTTTCATTTCTCGAGGCATACATCAGGTTATGCCGTCAGTTACCATATAGGGATCAGAGGGGATATATGGATACATATACAGGCCCCACAAAGACCTGACGCAGAAGCAGAATTCAGGTAATCATAGGCAAAACTGATGCGTCTAGAATGGTGTGGACCTTTTGTGGTTTCAGGAGGTTGAAAAATGCATCTTACTGCTACCGCTGAAGTCTGCTGTGGTTCTGTTTACTCTCTTAACATATTCCCACATGAAAAGAACATCGAATGAAACAGCTGGGGGCAACACCCCTGGAGCCCAGAAGACAGGAGAGGCCCAATCAAAGAAGCTCTTCCTATACATTACACTGAATGTTCATATTCATAATATGTTGGCAAAGTTTGGTACAGTGGACACATTATAAGATTTCCACTGTATGTGTAGGTCATATCAAATCATGAACCAAATCCTAATTTGCTAAGCAACATACATTTTCCTTATGAAAGGAATTTCAGTCATTTTACACTCTGCTGATTAAAACAGGCACCGTTTATGAAAAGTGTGCATAGCAGAGCTGGGAAATATACTTCCCTGTCATTTGTGCAAATGTCTGCGTTGCATAGTTGTGTTGACATCAACTTTGCAACGATTCGGTTTTTGGTATGTGACTTGTAGAGTAGTTTAGTCGGCGTAGTAGAATTTGAAATTATATTTATCATGCAAAGAAAGAAAGTGGTGCTCAAAGGAGGAAAGACAGAAGAGAGCCATGCTGTCGATTACTCTGCTGAGGCCAAAAAGAGGAGGCTCTGATCGGTGAGTGGTTTGTCTTTGTGTTTTTGTGAACGATTTCAAAATTACATGTTCACTGTAAACGCAGATTTTGATTCAACTTAAAAAATTTTGACTTCAAATTACTTAAAATTGCCTAATATGTGAACATTACTTGTTAATTCTGAGTAAGCTGAGCTGTTTCATTTACTTTTTTAATTGTAATTATGTTATCAACAGCTTCTACTAAAATAAACTGAGTTTATATTACTTAAACATCTCTCATTTTACTACATTAATTAATTCTGAGTAGACTCTACTTTACTTTTTTAATGGTCTATCTTATTGTAATTATGTGTTTGAATTCAAACAACTTATTGTCATCAGGTTTTTGCACCTGCCAAAAATCGAGTTCATACTGGTTTTAACTGGTTCTCTACTTGTACAGTTTTTAATTGTTCCGTGCTGTTTGTAAATGTTAATGTACCAGTGTTCAGCAGGGCTGAGTTTTATTATGTTTGTTTATTTACCAAATTTAAACAAATACAGTTCAACATCGTAGAAAATAGTTTTGTCACGGTGGTGGTGGTTAGTTGCTGCCTCGCAGCTATGACAGCTGAACAGGATAAAGCAGAAGAGAATGGATGAATGGATATTTAATTTAGCTGGCTTTATTGATTGGAAGATATATTTCGATTTTTAGGAACTATAAAAGTTAAGTTTGGTCAATTAGAACATACACTTCAGTCCAATTGGTAATGGAGTAATGATTACTTAACAAGCTGAGTTAAATAAATGGGTGGTGAATGATTGCTTAAACTAAGTCTTCCTGAGACTCTATTATATTCAACTTAAGACTTTGATTCCATTACAAAAGGGCCGCAAGTACATCGAACATAGTCCACTGCACTTATTCAACTAATGTTTACTTAAAAAATTAAGGGAATGAGTTGCCTTGATTTTTTTTTAAATAGATTAAACTTCTCCGGGTTTATAGTGTTGAAAATGTGCCCCCAGCTGAATCTACTAAACAAATGGGAAAAAAAAGGTTTTCCCCACTCAAGTATGATCAGAATTTTTCCGAAGTCAGTTTATCTTCACACCTTTAGATTCATTTCACTGTTGTTGCCACCTACCTCTGAAATGAATCTAGAGGTGTAAAAAAGCCTACTACCTTTCGGTTTCTATATACAGGTTTGAGGAAAAGGCATGCAGGGGACAGATTTTCTTCTAAACTTCCTGTAATTTGATCAAAAAGCTTTAGGGGACGCAGTATCACTTATCCTGAAAACATCATTTTTGAAGCGCATCTAAGAATCGTTCAAAAAAAAAAAAGAGTGAAGTTCTGTTGCAGCCGCATCGTGACGTTTTTCCTTGAGTTTCACTCTTTGAAATCATCGCGCAATTTGGTTTGAAACCATTAGGCAAATTCACACCGGTATAATAGCAGAATTGCATGTTTGTGACGCCGATGATGAGGGTTTGCTGTGCTCTGCTGAGTGTTTTCACTCAGATCCTTCCCTTAATCCTCGTTTCAACAGGTAAGAAAGCAATAACTCTCCCTGGATGCCGATCCATTCTCACATTTGTTTTTTGCCTTTGTCCAAAATACAGGCGCACGAAGCAAGGCAAGAAACAGCGAGAGATTAATTCCTTTGGGACATAAATATAAATAGCTTAAATACATTACCAGCTGGAAATGACATGTAACACAGCAGAATGCGGTATGAGTGAAAGAAGCGAGTTTTTCTGTTTGTTTTTTCATTTAACTTCTGTCGGAAAACTGTCTGCGAATTCAGAGCCAACACACCAACGAAAGATGAAAAGATTCATTAAAACAGCAGAGGAAACGTAGTGAGGAGGTGAAAGCCAGCTCTGGGACTTGGGCGGAGAGGGGAGAGGTTAACGGCTGCTACTGAGGGTGGAGAGCGGGGCAGGCAGGAGGGGGCCTTTCTGCGGGTAACTCCACTCCAGTCCCCGGTGTAGTTTGCGAAGATGGTTGATGGACGACTTTGCCCGGGGAAACAGGTGAGTTAGTGGCGGCGCGTGGAAAAGGAGACTGGAGCTTTAGGTACACGCAGCACAGCATAGTTACCCCCCACATGGGTGAAGACGTGAGAACCAACCTGACAAAACCGAAGGTGTGAAAAACAACATAAACAGAGAGCGGTTGTGACAGCTGCACTGCAAAGGTTTTCCTCTGTGCGAAATGACCGGTTATAGAATGACGGATTATTAGACAACAAAATCTTACGATTGCATTTAACAATATATCATTATTCATTTAGTCATTATGTTCATATATTTTGTGCAGTAACCAAACCAATCTAATTAAATTCAGTTTTAATTATACAGCGCCAAATCACAACAAACAGTCGCCTCCAGACATCAAATAAACGTATAGTGGAAAAAGTGCTGAATCATAACTGTAATATTCGTATTAAAGAAAAAGATGTCGGGAACAGTCTTATAAGCATAACTTACAGAACTATTGCGCCCTGCAGTGTAAAAGAAATAACCTTTCGAGTTTGTTTTGCATAACTGTCTATAGTTTCTGACACTGGCTTGCAGATTTTTATTTCCCTGCTCCATGCACAGCTCCTACACCCTGCAGTGCGTCGGTGTGTTTTCTCATACGCTTCACTGCATCCTCCATGGCACTGCAGTCACGGTTGAAGGGTGCTTATCAGTTTGCATCTTTATATTCGTGACTTGACTTATCAGTGAAAGTGGTGACATTTACTAATATCAGTGGTTGATGTTTCTCTATGATGTGACTTCAGTTCTTAAATATGCAATAGCAATAATCTGGCTGTCTTAATAACAAAAAATAAATAAATGTAAATGTAACATTTAAATTATCTGTTTCGGCTTTTGCTATTGGCTGCATTAATATTGTAAACATGGTGTTTCATCCATCAGTCAGCCCAAGTCATTTTTACTCAGGTTTCACTCAAGGGAAACCATGTTCAGTCTTTTAGACTTTACAGAGGTCCAGATCAACACACTGTAACCCCGGATAAGCTGAATCTACTTAAAAAAAAAAGCTAGGTAACTCGTTGCTCTAAAAATTTTAAGTAATAAAGCATTAGTTTAATTTGTTCAGTGGACTCTTTTTTTTCAATGTACAGTACTTGAAGCCATTTAGGAATGGAATGAAAGATTTAAGTAGAATGTACTAATAACACAGTTTCAGTAACTGAAGATACTTAGTTTAAGTAATCATTCACCACTCATTAATTTATCTCAGCTTGTTAAGTAATCATTACTCCATTACCAATTGAAGTAAATTGTATGCCGGGTAAATTAGACATCCGGTTCAGTGTTGCTGTAGCCTACAGCTGACGTAGGGCGAGAGGCAGGGTACACCTGTACAGGTCACCAGCCTGTCACAGGGCCAACACAGACAACCATTCACACCGATGGGCACTTTAGAGTGACCAATTAACGTTACCCCAGTTAGTGCTTATCTGGACTGTGGGAGCAAACTCACAAACACAGGGACAACCTGCAAACTCCATACAGAGAGAGGCCCGGACCTTTCAGATGTTATTCTAGCCATGAGACAGCATTGCTAACCACCACGCCACCATGGTATATACAACATTTTTTTACTGAACACATCTTTTTTTTCACCAACAAAAGTAACAAAATTATTTTCTACAATGTTGACCTGTATTTGTTAAAATTTGGTAAATAAACAAACATGATAAAACACAGCTGTGCTGAACACTGGTACATTAACGTTTACAAATAATGTTTGTCCATGGAACAATACAAAAATAAATAAACTATACAAGTAGAGAACCAGTTAAAAACCAGTATAAACTAGATTTTTGGCAGGTCAAAACCTGATGATAATAAGTTGTTTGAATTCAAACACATAATTACAATAAGATAGACCATTAAAAAAGTAGAGTCTACTCAGAGTTAACAATTAATGTAGTGAAATGACATGTTTAAATATAATCTCAGTTTATTTCAGTAGAAGCTGTTGATTGGACTTAAAAACACAATTACAAGAAAAAGCACATGAAACAGCTCAGCTTACTCAGAATTAACATGTAATATTCACATATTAGGCCATTTTAAATAATATGGACTCGTTTTTTTACTAAATAAAAACTCTGTGTTTACAGTGTAAAGCATAGATCATAATTAGCACATGTATAAACTGCAGTTGCAAGTGTTATAAATCTGCCGTGGAACACAGTGGCAGGCAAGACGAGGATCCCAATGCAGGACTCCCTAGACACAGACTTAAGCTTAAATAACTCAGCTTTTAATGCTGGAACACAGATACACGCTTGAACTCAGAGGCACGCGGCAGGGAGACTACGCTGACATGACCAGGAACAGACTGAAGACTTAAGTACACACACAAGGTGATCAGGGAACAGGCAACAGGTGAGGAGCACAACTGAAACGAATTGCCAAGACAGGGGATGCAAAACTAAACACCAAACACACGGACCAAGGAACTATCAAAGTAAAACAGGAAACAACTGGACAGAGACAGAAATGTGGACTTGACATGTGGACTTACCTCAGAGGAAATAAACAACAAAACACATGAGACCAAAGACAAGACAGAGGGACAGGACAGGCATGGAGACAGGAACTAGGAAATCAATACGAAACAACCACAACAACATAGAAACACACAGGAGCTGAGATGCATGAAAACAAACAAACAAATGCAAACTGGAAAACAAGACAGGAGCAACAAACTCCTGAAAACACAAACCAAAAGGACTAAACACAAAACGCGGGAACATGACAAAATAATTTTGTTCATGAAGTCTGGCAAGCTTTCTGTAATCGATAAACGGGGTGTTTTAATCAGCCACATCTGTCTGATATTGGCAAACATTTTGTTATCGTGGCCCTTGAGCTAGTTCGTGTTATTTTTTTACTCAGTGAAATACTCAAATGATTTTGTTTTGCAGATGTCTGTCATGGGAAAGTCAAAGAAATACATGTCAAGGAAGGTGAGATTGCAGAACTGTTCATCAAAGGGTGTGATCGCTGGAAAACCAACGAGGGGCTGCACCTGAACAAGAACATGTCAGCAGCTGAGCAGAGGCAGATGGGGGTGGTGGTTAAAAGTAATGTCCTTGTGATTCTCAGTGCCTCTGTGAAACATCACGGAAATTTCTCCTGCAAGTAAGATACAAACACTCCTGCGGTAATTACATAATTCACTTGTTGTATTTTAAGCTTTCATATTTTAGTGCATTTTTAATCTGAGTCATTCGGGCAGTTATTTGTTTGCAGCAGATCTCTCAATAGCAGTTTTTAAGCACATGGATGTGAAAGGTCAAATGTAGAGTAGAGACTGTTTATAAAAGATGGAATTAGCTTTGGGGACTGAATAGTGAAATCAAAGCCTCAATCAGTAAACACTTTCTGATGATTTCAGAATCATTTCATTTTGTTTTGTTTAATTTGTAAATTGTGGTCCCTATGGTAGTCATAAAGGCCTTTTTTCCCTTTCAATGTGATTATTATTCAAAGCAAATATTATTGAAAAGTGAAAACATTTTTCTGTGATGACATTGACAGCAATTACAGCAAGTGGATCAGTCTCAAAGTGCACACAGCACAGTCCAGAGAGTACAAAGAGAAGACCCAGTCCAAAACATGTTACACAGATGAGTCCTGCTCTTTGCATTGCAATAAAATTTATGCCCTGAATGTCATCAGTAACAACGTTACATGGCACAAGGTAAACACAGCAGATTGCATGGATGAGATTAAATTGTAAAATATTGTTACAATGTTATAATGTTTTTTTCTGAATTTAAGTTGTTCACTGCTTAAAAATTCAGTCTGTGTTGTAGGAGGGCGAGTCATCACCAAAAGTCAGTTACTTCTCAAGTGTGCAAAAGGAGGACGCTGGCATCTACACCTGCACCCGGTCTTACCTGTATGATGGTCAAATATATAACATGACCTCTACAATGAAACTTGATGTCCAACCAAGCGGTGAGACAGACACATTTTGTAACTGTTTCAAAGTCTTTAACATACGCTCATCAAAATGTTGCACTTTTTTTTATTTGCACAGAAAAATATAATCAATCAGTGATCATTTCACCAAGAGACGACCAGGTATTTGATGTGGATTTAGGTGAGTTGTTGTCTGTACTCATACACCTGCACACTCTTGGTTAAAGCTTTAATGTTAATCAGTTATAAAATCTGTGTAAACTCTGTTTTTCTAGGCTCAACGGTGGTGATTGACTGTAAAGCTTTTATGTATTCAGAATTTGATGAGTTGTTCTGGTTTATTGGAAAGTCATTTGTGGAAGAAAACACCAGTCTGCCAGTTTTCTATAACTATACCAGGTAAATATTTCACACACAGTCGTCCTCTTTGGGTTACACATGTGGCCACAGTCAGCACAGCTAACAATTCTGCTTCTAGATCTGCCTCAGATCCTTCTCTTGTCAGTGACCATAGGAGAAAGGAAACCAAAGTGACAGCATCTCTAGTCTTCAGAAAAGTGTCAGAGGATGATCTGTCAAAAAAATATACCTGTTATCTGCGATCCGACTACGAATCAAGCCTTGCCAACATCACTCTAAAACAAAAAGGTATGAGTAGCTGAGCATTTTTTAAATAATTGTGCTATTATTATTATATTTTTAATCAGGCCAGACTGATATGAAAATCGTCTGTCAGTTTTACAGTTAAGTCAGATTTAGGTAGTGATCATTATAATCTCTGCATTATTTCCCTACAGCTCGCCGTTCATACACTTCCCTGGGTGTATGCATTGTCAGCTTTGTCGTGGTGATGGTTGTGACAGTAGTTGTCTATGTGAAGTTTAAAGTTGACATCACCCTTTTCCTAAGAGATACTCTTAGGTGCTCTAGCAGCACCTCAGGTGAGAGTCCAAATTTGAACTTTTTGTTACGTTCACCCTGATAGCGCATGTTTAAAAGGGTAGCGTTTTGTGCTTTTCCGTGGGCTGCAGAACAGCAATGACAGAGTTTATTGTTGTTGTTTGCTCAGATGGAAAAAGCTATGACGCGTTTTTGATGTGTTATAAATGCAACACGCCCGGAGGATTAAATGCTCATGACGCAAGATGGCTGGAGAGTGTTTTGGAAGAGAGATTTGGTTACAGTCTCTGTCTGTATGATCGTGATGTCTTGCCAGGGAAGGGTACGTATCAAGAAAATCCTCTGAAGAACATTTATCAAAATTAATGAAACAAAAAATTCATAAATAAATGTGTATTCTGAAATCTGCTTGCAGCAATCACAGAGGCTGTGTTAGACTGCATAGAGCAGAGCCGGACAGTGGTTTTGGTTCCCGTCTCTCCAGATCCTGATCTGGAATCTAGCCTGCTGAGTGCAATCCACAAAGCCCTTGTGGAGCGACAGACACGCTTGGTTTTCATCACCACTGAGAGAACAGCTGCATCAAGATCAGATTCCTTTCCAGAGTCCTTGCAACTTCTTAATGAGGCTGGGGACTGTGTCACCTGGAAGGGCAAAAGCTCCATGCCGACCTCCTCCTCCTTCTGGAAGCAGCTACGCTATTACCTACCTGCCCCGCAGCAAGCAGCGAAAGTAAAGCTTTTACCAAAGACAATCCAGGACGTTACTTCATGACAAAATGTTTAGCAAAGCAAATACAGTAGCTTCATATGCTGCTTTAAGCATATGATTCAGTAATTGTTAACAGTTTATGCACATCAACAGCTGATATCTTGTTGTTTTCATTTTTCTGTTAAACTTGTCTTGCTTCTCACAAACATTTCCTCTGTACAGCATGACAGTACAAACTGTTGTTTTTGTTAGTTAAGAGATTTTTAATGCATAAATTTAATATGTAAAATTGCTTCATGTTATGTTATTAGGCACATGTTTCTACTGACCAAGCACTGTATTCCCAATGCTTCTGTGAATGTAAATCCCGGCTCTCATGATGCTGTGCCTAAACTCGGCTCATTTATTATTCTAGTTTCCTACCATCCTGCTCGTCCTCCAGTTTTCATCATTTGTTTGTACAGTTGCACTTACAGGATCATGAAATGTGATAGTGTCATGCCTTTTGGCCAAATATGTTTAAAGCAAATTGAATCTTGTATTTTTATAGATAACAATATATTTAACTTATATGTAATAAAATACTATTCAGATTAAATGACTGAATAAAAAAACATATAAACCTCTACAACAATAATTTCAGCTTTTAAGTCTATTCTGTTTGTCTTAGTAATCAAAATTTCACCGCAATAATCTATTTATAATATTTTATGATTCAGTCTGCAGAAATAAAGATTTAATCCATTCAGCAAACAAACTTACCAAACAGCTAAACCAATCTGGAAGAGGAATGACAACAAAGCAAATTGCAGCAAAAGCAAAAAAATAATGCTCAGAAGTTTTCCTTCAAATAAATGCCATCAATATTAATGAAGCATACAATCATGAGAATGTATTAAGAAATGAATAAGCTATAAGTGAACTTGAGTAATCACATGGTTAGCCTGGCTTACAATACTACTTAAAGGGGGTAGACAAACAAGTTGTATATACACAACTACATTTCACTCTGTGAAAATGGTCTTTTCCTGTACTTGTGTCTTGAGAAGCCCTTCATGTGTTTATTCATAGCTCATGCTTGTTTTACACTTGAGTGGTGGCAGCACAAAGGCAGTCACGTGCTGCCCACCTACCTACAAAGAGTGTTTGTCGATGGAGCCAGTGTACAAAATATGTGATTCAATCGGTCAGTGAGCTACTGTGCTACTGATGGTGCATCGTTCAGCTGCAGAGAAGAGCCAAGTGCTAACATACAAAGAGCTCAAGTGACACTGAGCATTAAAAACAAAGAAGTGTCCACTCCACTCACTATCTGTAGTTTTCATGATACATTTTTTTTTATATTTGATTATTTCTTTTATGTTTTTGCATGTTTTAGTCACATTGCTAGCAATTTGAGTTTAAGGCTGCATTTGATTTTGTGTTCATGAAGACTTTAAAAGTACCACAGTTGTAACTCCTGAAGACTTGATGGAATATTTTTATTAAACCTCTTGAAAATAAAGCTGAAAGTCTGCACTTCAGTCACATCTTGATGTTTGATTTGTGATTCTCTCTCGTGGTGTACAGAGGCAAAATTACAAAAGATGATGATATCAGCTGTGGGTTGCAGGAACCGTGACTTTTGCAACCAACTGCAACGAGTGCTCATAGGAATAGCAGAAAAGTCATTTTGTAAGCATTTTTTTGCTATTTTGGCTTATCCCAAAGCCTCTGCATATCCTCTCTGATGCTACATAAATATGCATGCCAGTCAGTCCAGAGCTTACAGTGTTGGCTGGCTCTTTGTGAGCGGTAATGGAATAAATGCCACAGATTCATATCAGGAGTCACTGAGCTCCGTGTGTCTGTTATTTGTGGCAAACAGAACCCAGTCAGAATTCAGCAGATTGTCTGACAAAAAGGAACCAGCAGAGGGGAGATATAGATCAAGCTGCATGAAAGTACAATAGGTACCCTTGAAAACTTTCCACAGCTTAAAGTAGTGAGCACATGTTCATGCTTCTACATACAGTACAGGACCTTTACAGTACAAAATTTCCTTGTAAACCACCACAGTGGATTTTAGATAAGCGGCGACTGTAGGCTTTAATTTATGAAGTTTAACAAAAAAAAAACAAGCAAAATGTAAAATTTTAGAATTAATAACTTTTTTTTTTTTTT
>VOQJ01043706.1:0-13873 GCA_015052665.1 Apistogramma diplotaenia
GGGGTGGGCGGATCGATACTTATATCGATAGTATCGATACCAGGTGAGGATCGGTATCGGATCGATACCACGGCAAAAATATCGATTCTTTTGCTGCAGTTTCTCTTCTATCCGTTCAGCAAAATTACTCGAATTTCCTCACTGAGTTAGTGCAAGCACAGTTCACACTTTATTTGCACTACTGACTTTATTTTTACAGATATCTGTGTGCAATGGAAGTCATTTTTGTGTTTATATTGTTATATTTATATTTTTGTTAAATTGTTGCTATTGTTATTTTGCACGAGTGACCTTTTTCTTAAACAAATGTGTGTTAATTAAAGGTAATAAGGGAATTGTTTTATTTTTTATACTTTTGCATATCTTATATTGTTCTAGTTTATGTTTATTTGCCTAACAATTTTGTCCTGTTTTATTATAATCAACTAACTAAAGGCAAAATCGCAAACTATTCAATGATCATGAGTCACATTTCAAGTAAAAGGTCAGTATCCCCACCCCTCGCGACTATGTTTTGGAAGTATCGGTATCGGTATCGATATCGGCGATACTGACCACTATCGTATTGGTATTGTATCGACACCAAATTCCCAGTATCGGCCCACCCCTAATCTGAAATCTTGTGCAGGATGATGATGATAATAAAGTGGCATTAGCTACCGTTAGCTTGCCTCTATCTCATCCATTGTTCTGTTGCATTTGAGTTGCATATAACTTACGTCAAGAGTCTACTGCCTGCGTTGCTATATCGACTCTACTCACATTGAGGTGGTACTCACTTGTAATGGAAATACAACAAGACTGTGGCAAGTCGTGTTGACAGGTGCTGAGTAAGTACTAGTGGAAATGTTGGCATAAGTACTAGTCAAGCAGCAGGAAAAATTTAAAAAGTGTAATGTAAACCAGAAACAGAAAACCTTCAAAGTAAAAGCTGTGTAAAAGTGCAATTTTAACTTGATGGTGAATGGCCTCCATATCCGGTGGGGTCACCGACCAGTCTCTAGACTTGTGTGACTGGACTTAAGCAACTGATTTCAGAGTGAATGCCCTCATGCATTCGGCCAACCAGTCTGGGAAGGGAATACACATTTTTTCCTTCACAACCAGCGGTCCCCAGATGGTTGCAGACCAATCTCTTGCCTGTGTGACTGGGGCCTTATTTACTTGACACTACAGCATCACATCACGTGGTTAGTGGTCACGTGATTTCAAAACTTGAATATTTTTTATCAATTAATCTTTTATGTTTGCAGCTGTCACAGTTACCTTTGTGTTGCTCAGACTGGTGTTAAATGTAGCGGGCAACCTGGAATGCTAAAGCTCCAGAAAATGCATTTGTTAATCAGTGACAGTTGATTACCTTTTATTTTAGGCTTGTTTTTGCTAACTACATCCTACAGCTACAAGATCAAGATCCTAATTAAAATCTCCAAATGTGCTCTACTAGTCACGTTAAGTAGCCAGCACCAGGTTTAGCTAAAACCTTCCCAGTTCTACACTCATCGAAATAGCATCATGATTTCAATGATTTATGCAGTCTATGTTTTTGTTTTTACCTGGAAAGGAGAGAGCGGGAGTATGTATGAGAGTATGTGAAACAAGTACACATTTGCTGTACAGTATAGCCTGAGTAGAGCACTTTTTGAACAGTGTGATGATGCAGCCAATTCTGACCTTAGAGCTAGACAGAATGCAAAGAAGAGAAAGAAGATTAAGAGACAAAGATAACCATTACATTACAGAATGAGTAAAGAAAAAAAAAACTCTGGATCAAAGCAGAAAAGAGAACAGCAAACGGGTCAAAAACATTGTAAGTTAAAGAAATAAGTGATGACCTTGCCTTTAAATAAAAGAATCAGAATAAGCCTAGAAAAGATACTGGAATATGAGAGCGAGAGAGAAACGAGGCAGTGCTGAGCAGGCTTAATAAAAAGACAAATGAATGACAGGAAGACAAAGCAAGGAAGAGGGCGAGAGGGTGATTAGCAGGGTCCAAAAGAAACCTACTGCACGCCCCAAAAAAGAAATATGTGATTCATCTTGAATCCTTTAAGCTTTGAGAGAATACAAAATCTGCTCATTATGGAACTTCTTCGTGACGTCCTCTCCCTCACATCTTCCCATCTTTCCTCCATTCTCTCCACTTCCATGTCTTTCTGTGGCTTCCAGCTAATCTCTTCTCCCCCACCCAGAATATCGACTTCACCAGCAGAAAGAGCTCCAACAACTCCTAGGAGCGACACCGCTTTCTGCTCATCTTCCTGTGCCGAATTACGCACAATGGTGGGCTAAAACCTCCCTCTCGCTCTGCTTATCTGCTCCTAATTGGCTGCCAGTGGCAGGGCCTGGGGCCGAGCCAGACGGTTCCTACCTCGGTGGCCAGATCGTTGGATGAGACTAAAGCCTTTGGGATTTAAATGTCATACTCATTTGCAGCCGGTCAAGGTAACGTAACCTAGCGAATCAGTGCTCTGGTAGGTATAGGCCTTATTCAGCAGGAGGGGGTTTGCATAGGCACAGATAGTAAAGGGTATACCTACAAACCTGTGTGGACAGGGAAGGACTGTGCAGGGATTTGACTCAGCGTATTGGCAAGGTGATCTGAAAAGGCTGTCACTTGGACTGCAGGTGGGAAGAGGCCTGCATTTATATTTTAAATAATATCTCTCTGTATGTCTATTGTGTATGTAATACAGGAATGGTTAACGACACCCACAAAACATTTCAAATGAAAAATAAAGTTTCATATAAATTTCAGCAGTACTTGCTGTAGGATTCACAGAGTCCTGAAGGCCGTCAAAAACAACTTCAGCTTTCCTGGAATGAATTATCTGCTAAGCTATTTGTCTCTGATATTTTCTTCATTTGCTATTTAGTAAATCAAACAAAATTCCATTGTCGATACAAATTGTGGTGACTGTGAAGCTGTGGGTGAAGTAAATGGAAAACGTAACATCACATATGCTAGGGGGATGATGAAATCAACATAATACAGTACCACCACTCAAAACCTTTGACTGTTGGTACTGTATTTATGAAACTCAAAACAACTGGGATTTATAATACATCTTAAAAAACATTATAGGTGTTAATAACTGCTGTGTGTATGTATACAAAGTTTCGTGAATACATGAATGTATCCAATAAAATGGGCTTTGGGGCTAACCCTGCACATAAAATTAAAACACTCTTAACCGTTAAATCTCCCAACTGATCTAACAGCAGGGGTGATTGTAGGTATGGCTGTTGTAAACTCTGCTTATATGCACTTTTTAAAAACTTGATTCACACCTCTACTATTTTATTATCTATGAGTCAGTGTAGAAACAGAGAGGCTAAATGGCCTGCGTGTGACTCAAATGTGCAAAAGCTCCACTGCCATGAGTTTGTGTCCATTGTTTTGCAATGCACCCATCATAAAAACATGCAAGCAAAGAATCAATCATTATTATTGCAGTGGATTGGACAATTTGGTACCAGTTCTCAAATGCAACTGCTTCTCCCATGCCTTGGTGAGTGAGATGTGGGTGGAGGTCACGGCCCTCAGTTGTAGACTAGGGGTTTGCACACCATTACCTAGTTTTGATTGGCTTCCTTCTGGGGCCTTCACAACTTCCAGTGTGCATATATGGAAAGCTGGAGCAACAGCCCGCAGCAGAAGCAAAAGCAGGTGCCAGTGACAACAGATGTGACTGAAACTCCATGAAAGATGGAGGAGGGTTGCAAAGTGGCCTGCAGATGTGTTGTTACTGTGGGCAGGCTGAAGCAGCTTAAATAATGAGATTCAGCTGATGTGGCACTGACACCAGCGATCTCCTGGACTGTGACCCTTTCAGTCACACAATGCAACTGAGCGTGATTTTTGTCAGTCAAATAGACTTAGAGCAGCAATCATACTGAAGTTTTATTGTACCCCCTCCAAGTTAGACAACTTAGCAGCGTGGGAGCAGAAGCACAACTTTTGTTAACTTGAGTTCAGTGCGCGCAGATGTAGCAGATGAAAGAAGAACACACTCCTGCTTATTTATAGTCTCATGAGGCATTAGAAATTGTTTCAGCTTTCTCTGAAGGTTTGTTTTGCAAGACAGTTGGTGCTGAATAGGCTATGGAACTTCATGAATGAGTGAACATACTATAAATATGAAAATAGAGGTAAAATATTTAGCTTAGACAGATTTCTACCTGTGGGAAGGAATTCACCCCCCACTTTGTGACGTACACTCAAGACTTCTTGGTGTATGAACTTATTGTAAAGATAGTACCAGTAACAGTAACTTGGGAGCATTTACCTATTACTTTTTGACATCTGTGCTCTGAAAAAATAAATTGATGACCACAATTTAGCTTTAAAAATTGGTTAAGAGACTACACATACAAGAAAATAATCAGGAGACCAAATTAATTGTTTTTCTCAATCTATTCCTCCTGCACTGCAGTTCATGCTGAAGCTGCCTTCTGCTTTTAGCCTTGAGGGTAAGCCCTTCCTGGCTTCCTAACTGCTGCTGCTTGTGATTGATTGTTTTTCACACTTGCCTTGTTGCGATACGTTTCTTACCTGTGTGATGTGCGGCTGTGTCTGCCCTTGTGACTGTACTGATGATGTGGAGGTCCTGGAACAGAACAATCCCTCCTGACGCTCTGAAGTCAGAGGCTGGATGGCTCAGTCTCTCCACTCCGCTGATTGTGATCCTGGGCTCACTGGGCTGCAGCACCATGACCACTGCATCAATGTCTGGGATGGTGATGCAAGTGTCTTCACCAAAACACCTGGATATAGAGAGGTGAAGACACTGTGTAAACTCAAGCTGGCATTAGCCTAGTGTCTTACTGCACTGTTCCGTTTAGCCATAGCATGAAGATGCTGGTTTGTAACTCTGATGCAGTGAGCAACAGATTTTTTTAAATCTCAGACAATCCACATAGGACTAACATCAAATGCAGTCAGAGGGAAGACTCTACCCAAGATTTAATATGCTGAGCATGGTTACTGAGATTTGCAGGCCTAAAGATATGGGATATATGCTGTTGAGAACAAAAGCAGAAAATATTGTACCATACCCATACCATAATAACTATCAGAGAGCAGCCTAACATTCTGCAACCCACACAAGCCTTTGACCACACCTCTGAATATTTAACACAATCCAGTCATATATTTAATGTACTTCCTCCATGATGAGACGTGAAAGAATGACAAATGATTTACATCCTATGCGTTCGTTTTAATAGCTGTGAGTACATTTGTGAAATCTTCAAATAAAATCCATATTGTCTGCTAATTACAAACGTGATTCTTGCTGGGTGACACTCTTTGATGATGATGATGTTGATGATGATGATGACTGACAGGTGCTGTGCAAACGCTGGTAGCTCCAAAGTAAACTTTCTTTTGTATCAGAATAGTTCAGTGAAATTCATTTTTTAAAACATCTGCTGAATTTTCTCTCATTTCGGATAAACAGACAATTTTAATTGATTTTCAGAAGTTTCCGGAGTTTCGTGCATTGTGCCAGATGCTCCTGATTTGCATAAAGTAGCCTAGACCTCAACTTTATGGTAATGAGGAGCAGCGCAATGTGACGATACCAGAATCCACCAAATGGCTGATTTGACAGCTTGAATGAGAAATGTGGAAATGACTGGTCCTGTGGGCGTGTACCATGATAATCCATAGATGTTAAAGCACTGTGTAATTATGTTGTCTGATACCTTTTAAATCTTAATACATGTCCAAATTTCAGTCAACATGCCTGAATCCTGAGGACTTGGTCATATAAGCCACATACTGTGTAAGAACTGGGTGATGGACTGCACCAAAGTGTGACAGGAAAGTGCTTGAGAATGTTTTATGAAAAACTCTGGCCCTCGGACAGGCTGCCATACACCTACGCAGCATCAGAATGTAAAACCATGGAACTTTACAGCAGCTAATAAAGCTGATCAACTGCATCGAGTCCTCTTAGCTGTGCTCAAACCACAGCTGTGAAGTCCAAATGCAGATCGGTGTGTGTAGTTATTCAGGGGGGCAAAATGTTCATGTCAGTGCTTAGGCGGCAGACGCAGACCTGCAGCAGCGTGCCTGCTGCGCTTTCACTCGTGCATGTCTGCCTGTTGGTGTGTGATAGCATGCATTTAAATACCCAGTGTCCACTGGCAACGTTAAATGCACAGAAGAGGATTTGGTGCTAGCTAGCTGCGAGCTCACAACACAGTCATGCAGAGAGAGTTAACCCGGCACACACACACACGCAGATCTGCCATATTCACCCACACATGTTCATACAAATGAGGGCAGACATCTGACGCACAGCCCTTCTATTGCATTATTTGATAAACAGAGCAAAGTTTGCAAATCACACAGAAAGCACGAGTTATTAAAATGAGAAAAGGCTGGGACGGGCTGAGGCTTTGCCGCGGTGGAGGACCGAGAATTGCGGGGGAAGGAGAGGTAGTGTGAGCAGTGAAAGCTGAACAAACAAGCCAGATTTTTGTTTTTACATTTCACCGAAGGCCTTTCAAGCACATAAACATCTGTCAGTGGGAGGGACATCATTGCTTTGTCTCCCTACTGTGGCTCTGTAACCAGCTATGATAATTCATAACTTCTCTTTTCCCAGATTGGAAGCCTGGGCTATATGATTTCAGCTGTTGTGAATCCTCTATTTTCTCACCTACATTGTCATGTAAATGATGCTGCAATGCATGAATGTATTTGATGAATCTATATATGTTTTTCCATCTATAGCTAGATGGGTTTGGATTTTTGTGATTAGCATTAGAAAAGAAAGCTACAAGGAAAGGGCCAAAGGTCAAAGAAAAGTATTTAAAAAGTGAAAAAGTTTTCGTTAAAGTATTTGCTAGAATAATAACACACATCATCTCCTCAATGTAAAAAAAAACAGCCGTTTATAGGTGCATGACAGAGATGGTGTGTAGAGTTAATGATTAATTTCAGTGTAGTGTTGTCATGGTCCTGCTGTTGGCCCAGCGTGTTGTGTTGGTTTTTATGTGGCTCCTGGTTTGATTCCTGGCTTATGTTTTGGTTTTCGGTTATTTTTGTGTGTTATGCTTAACCTCTGACCCTGTCAAGTTCTGATGTTTTGGTCCTGGTCTGTGTTTTCACTTCCTGTTTTATTTTGGGATGTGCTGGTCCATGTGCACTCTGTCCAGTTTTGCTTCCTGTGTCTCCCTCCCAGGTGTTCTCTATTGTCTAATTACCGCTGAGTATATTTTGCCCAAGTCTCCATTTGTTGCTTGTCACGCTGTTGTTTTGTCACAGTGGAGTGGTCATGTGTCCACGTCTGGTCTGGTCTGGTCTGATCTTATCTTATGTCCCTTGTTTTGCTCCCAAGAGGTTTTTATATTTTCATTTTTTGATTCAACAATAAATACCTTTAAAGTTGACGTATGCCTATGGAGTCCTGCATTTGGGTCCATGTAGGCCCGATCACTCTGCCTGCCTTGACTAGTGTAGCATCACCTTTTTTTATTGAAGAAGAAATGACTGCGTGAATATACTACATACATGTTCTTCTAAACATCAACATCAGGGTCAGTTGGCTGAACAAATGTATCAAAATAAATGATAATTTATACTCTCAGATGAAGACAAATGAAGAAAAAAGTTCTTATTCCTAATGTTGGGATAATAATCTTAATGAAAATGCCCACTGGTAGCTGTGTAACCTTAGTTACTGTTCTTTAATTATGTCTATTGAGTTTAATATACTTAATTATGTTCCTTATTAAGTTGAGCAATTCTATTTTATGACTTTGCAGACCTGAACTTATTATACCATTAACTCATTTCATTAACAGTCAGAGCAGTTCATAATACATGTAGATGTAAAATTTAACTTAAGTTTTTATAATTCCCTTGTCAAGAGTAATTTAAGGTCATTGCTTTCACCCACTTCAACTACCTACTGTCTGGAGACAGAGTTACAGAATATAGACACTGTATATAGATTTTAAAATAAATATACCAGTTTAAAACGTGATATGTACCACAAAATTAAAATGAGAGGTGTAATCGTTATAAAGAAAAGTTACACATGGATATGACAAATTGTTTACTGAGAGATGATTTTCAGTGCTGGAAGGTGCTCCTCTACATCACAGCTTCACAGTTTGCAGCCAATCACAGAGCCAGCCTTCCTGACCAGTTTATTTAGTCTGCTGGTGTCCCCAGCTCTGGTGCTGTTCCCCCAGCAGACTAAAGCAAAGTATACTGCGATTACATTTGGCAAAATGCATTCTTGAAAAATCTGCTGTTAAGTCAATTTAGTTTTCTATTAGTTGTTTCTTTTTCTTTTCCACTTTCCACTAAATAATGGCTGGTGCATGAAACAGGAAGTCTTGGTCCAAATATTCACTACACGTGTCAGTGTTCTCCTTCCTGTCACCTCTGTAATCAGTTGCAGAAGATACAGTAGCTGCTCCCCCCTGAGCTTGGTTCTGTCTGAGGTTTCTTCTTTAAAAGGGAGTTCTTCGTCCCCACTATTGCCTAGTGCTTGCTCATATTTATCACAATATTACATATAATGAAAATTGTCAAAATGACCAGAAAAAGCATGAGCTGACACCTTTTTGAATAATCATGTATGCTGTGTTCTCGTCTTTGAGTATCACAAAAATAAAGGGATACATTTTCAAAAGTCTTGAGTGTAGTGCTATCACATAAAAAAGCAAATTTACATTTGCTTTGCTTTCTTGGCACAAAAGACTAAAACAAAAGAAAAAAAAACCTAAAGAAAAATCAAATTCTTAAACTTAGCCCAGCAGCAGTGGAACAACCTAACTACAGTCTCTAATCCTCTGCAGTCAGAGGTCTGAGGCCACGGTTTGGGAGAAAGACAGGTTTCAGGGCATCGTGTAATCTTTCTCTTCCTTTCCTATGGTTATGGCTGCTGGTGTGTGTCTGTGTGCCTGTTTGCAGTTTGGGCACCAAGCCATTGTTGTGAGCAGTATGAGATACAAACCCAGTGATGCGGGAAGTCAGCTGCTGCGTGGGCCTGCAACATAAAAAAAAAAGGAAACTGGAGCCATGCCAACTTAATTATAAAGAAATATGACAAGCGAGCTTAAAAGGACTGTTGCAAAGATTAGCACTGGATACTTTTATTTGCAAGATGCTCGACGTAATTGCAGTTATTAGGTGTCAGCACAAAACAAATTTAAATGCATTTTGAGGAATTAATTATCATCTCTGTTTATTATGTGGAGAGTGATACTTTCCGCATCAGTCAAAAGGCGAGTTTGTTCCAACGCTCGCGGACACGCTGTGGCAGCTGGCCATGTTTCAACCTCCCAGTGTAACCAAGTCTGTGAAATCACCCATGTTATCATGTCGGCTGTACACAAGGATTTACTGCTGGAAACTCACGATGGCCTACAATGAGACTTATAGCCACGGGCTGACCATTAAGTAGTCTAGGAGAAAAACTGAGGTCAGTCAATATCAGTCGAGAAGTAAAGGCGATGAGCAAAGCGCCCTTGCATTTCTAATGTAGTCAATAGAGGTGTTTTTCTATGAGAAGAATTGAAGTCTATCTGGAGCCAACTTTAAACAAGCACATTTTACTTAGCAAATCATAAATATAATGCAGAAAACACCTTATAGAATATTATACTAAATCTTCAGCTGACTGTCTATTTTTATCCCATTTGGACTCCAAAACTGCTACAATCTGCACGGACAAATGTAGTAGGTTGGACACCCCTTTGCCTTGAGAAGTGCATTAGTTCTTCGTGGCATAGAGATGAGCATAGAAATATTAGGCTCCTGTGAAAATAAAAGCACATTTATTGCACAGCACATTCTTCTTTGGTGAATTTCTCAAACGACATGTGTTTTTGGTCACGGTCGTGTTGGAAGACATGAGGGTACTCGGGTTTCCTCCCACAGTCCAAAGACATACTCTTACTGGGGTTAGGTTAATTGGTCACTCTAAATTGCCCATAGGTGTGAATGGTTGTCTGTCTCTGTGTGTTGGCCCTGCGACAGACCTGTCCTTGGTGTACCCTACCTCTTGCCCTATGACAGCAGGGATAGGCTCCAGCCCCCCCGCGACCCCGAAAGGGATAAGCGGAAGAGAATGGATGAAGTACAGTAACGAGTATTTGTACTTCGTTACTTCCCACCTCTGACTGAGTCTCATCAGACCAAGTAAAGTTTTTACAGTCTTCTACCTGTAATGTCCAGTTTTGGTGAGCCTGTGTGAATTGTAGTCTTAGTTTCCTGTTTTTATCTGACAGGAGTGGGACCCAGGTTCATCTTGATCATGTTTGCATGCACTTAGATGCTGCCATGTGATTGGCTGATTAGACATTTGTGTTAATGAACAGTGAAACATATGTAGCTAATAAAGTGCAGTAATTAAAATAATGTGCAGTCTGTTGTCTCTGAAAGACAACAGACTGCACATTCAACTTTAACAGCTGAAGAATTCCGCCTCTGCCTCTGACCCTGGATAAAAGTCTGATAGCCAGGACAACAATGATTGGACAGCAGTGGGAACACTAAATTTGTTTTGTTTGTTCCATGTGCTTTTTTTTTTTTAGGAATGTGTCAGCCCACAGACTTAAAACCGATCACTTGGGGGACACTTTTCAACAGATATCTGATTAAAAAGACTCTTCGCAGCAAAGCTACAGCTACCTTACAGCTGGCTTAGTGAACCTCTCTTTGCAAGACTGTTTCATGGATGAAAAATTTGAAGTGCTCTTATAAACAAGTTGTCATGGGTTATAAATAATTATAGACATGATTTTCGTTCTACAGCTTGTTTACTAAACCACTCATTTGGACTTTTGATTTGAAAGCTGTTATATAAACATGGCATGGTGCTTTTCATCCCACTATGTAATGCTTTTTAAATTTTATGGGATATAAAATTTTAAATATTCATTATGTTGTTACTGGCCACCTTATCATTATTTTTGATTATAGCTTCATGAACTTATTAGCACTAGTCAGAGTCAACCAGAAAAAAATTATTGCACTTTATTGCACTTTATTATCAACTGCTCATATATGCTCATACATATATATATAACACAGCATCACTTAGAGAGCCTTTTTTGTGACAGAAAAGCATAAAGACAAAAGTCAGTGCATGCAATAGTAAAGCACTAGATCTAGCTCGTATAACTGCAATGACTACAATAAATGGCAGTAATTACCAGATTCTGACATTTAAAAGCATCAGCATTTGAGCTGGACTCCTACACAGATCTACAGCAAGTAATATCAGACTAACAACCTGATAGGTTTTGCTGCTGCAGTAGTAGTTAATATATAGGAATAAAAAAAGACAGATTACTGTTCTTCTGCAGCTCCTACTGGCCTTGCAGTGGTGATGCAAGAATCTTTTGGTTGTTGCATGGACTATTGTGCTAATTATCCCAAGGCATTCTAGAGTTGGCTTGGGAAGGCTAGCAGGCTTCTGGCTGTATTATTTTGCAGACACTAACCACATAACATTAACTTCTCTGCCATTTTGGATGTGTAAGAATTATGGTGACAATCAAGTGAATAAGGTCATAGTCACATAAACCTAGAGATTGATCTGGAAACCATTGGTTGCGAAGGAAAAATAAATATTTCTGCTGGAATTGGATGCAGTCTCTGGGAAAAAGATTGCTAAAGCCTCCAGTCACACAAGACTACATAGCAGTAGGTGACTCCTTGGCAGCCACCTGTCACAAAGAAAAAATGTGTATTCCCCAGCCGATTGGCTGAAACCTCCTTGTGATTGTTTTTGTCACTAGCATATTGCTGTGGTCATAGTTTGAATGAAAGCGACGGACTTGTCTACAAATACTGGCCAGCTGCTCTCGGAGCTGTAGTCAAACTGTGGGAAGTGCAACACAAACCAGAAATGGAGGCTGTTTGCCTTCAAAGTAAAATTTGTACCTAATGAAACATTTTAGATGCAGCTGAGGCATAACTTTTTCCAAGTTTTACTAACACTCAGCTAGTAGTATTTGCACACAAACATGAAAAACTGCAGGCAACCATAGCAACCAAAGTAATTCAATTCAATTTCATTTATATAGCATCAAATTAAAACAAACAGTTGTCTCACAGTGATTTATATTGTAAAGTAAAAACCACACAATAATTAGAGAGAAAACCCAACTCAAAACTGCCCCCTTTGAGCAAGCACTTGGCGACAGTGGGAAGGAAAAACTCCATTTTAATAGGAAGGAACCTCCAGAAGAACCAGGCTCAGGGAGGGGTCATCTACTGTGACCCCTGGATGACTGGATGAGTCACCAGGAGGTTATTGGTGCAGAATCTTCTTTGAATCCAGTTTCACCTCATTGCTAACCAGACTGGGAATACAAGTTTCCCCCTAGAAACTGGTAGCTGTATCACACTCAATATGTCAGCTTGCCAGGAAAGTGTGCACGCTGTCATGTGAAAAATCTCAATACTTGATCAGCAGATTTTAACTTTGGATAAAAGAGTAACTGGACTCAGACCCTTGTTTTTATAAACTCTGATGTCCATTCTGTGTTGCAGATTATGAGCCAGACCATATAATAGCCTGTGAGAGGCTGTTTCACAAGCTGTAATGGAAATCATTCCCCTGTTCAATCATTTACATTCCCTTATGTAATATGCACTTACCTTCTGTTGTATTAGGTGCACCTGCAAAACCTATTTCAATCCAATACAGCAGCTTTGCCAGCTTTTACGTTTTCCAATGTTGCTGTCGGCAGACACTACAGATTTCTCTAATCTTACAAATTGCTTAGCCAATATTACAAAATAGATGTCAGCTGATTTTTAAAAAAAATTAAAACCTGATGAAACTAAAATCATTATCATTGCTACTGATAAGCTGTATCCTATCATTCATTCCTCTTGCTAATTAATGTTAAAGCTGTCTGGAACCTGGGGAAGCTATTCAGCCTCACTTTTGAGATACAAACAAACCAGGTTTTTCAGTCCTGCTACAGGATACGATCAATACTGAGTTTCAGCAACACTGGAATTATCATTCATGCTGTAGTGGTCTTTTAATAGGCATAAATCAAGAATCAATTTATACGACTTCAAATTGTTCAAAATGCAGCAGCTAGATATCTTATAAGAACTAAGAAAAGTGTACATATTACAGTAGTTTATGGCTCTACTTTGGCTTCTCATTTGTATTGATTTTAAAATTTCATGTCTCACATTTAAAGCCCCCTCATGGCTCAAGAATACATATTGGAACTGCTGTCTCTGTACCAACCAGAGAGCAGCCTGAGCTTCTCATGGAGGAATGTGGCTGCCAAGTGTTTGTTGTTTGGGTTCCTTTTTCAAAACCACCCGCCCGGGGACATTAGTCTTCTTTTAAATACCTTAATACACTTTATTAAACCTTATTTTAAATTGAATCTTAGCCATTCAGCCACACTTTTTGGTGGTGTACTAGATTCCATTACATTTAGCAAAACATTATTTATCACCACAGCACCACTTACATTTAAAATGACACATGCATGCATTCTAGTTGTGAGTTCTTAAAAATCACACACACTCCTTCTCCAGAATACATTGGAGATATTGAGTTTCATTACAATATTTTTGGTAGGAAAGGCGCAGGTGTCATTGGGGGGTGGGTGTTAAGGATCCTGGTGCTGTGTGTTGTGTCTCACTGGCAAAGCCTTGTGAGATACCTTAATGAACCGTAGCCCCTGTTGATGTCATTAGTCACACCTGGACTTGGATCACACACGCAGGTGTTTTCTCTTTGCCTGATTAGAGCCGTTATCAGCAGCGCATCTCCGATCACATTTAACTCCCAGAGCCAGCTGAAAACACCTGTTCAGGAAGCCATGTCTCCATTTTGGGGGGGGGGGGGGGGGTGGGGGTTTT
>VOQJ01043707.1:0-36083 GCA_015052665.1 Apistogramma diplotaenia
TTCTTACCCCCTCCAGTGATTTGTTTTTGCAGTTGAAAATATGACACTTTAATGATGTCTAAAGTTAAGGAAATAACCCCCCCCCAAAAAAAAAAAAAAATTCTCTTTTGCCAGCAGAAACCAATTACCTCAAAGGGAAAACAAACACTGGCCTGTTTTGGCTGACCCCATCAGTAACTTCATCCTGAAACATGTTTGGGAGCCACGACAGAACACCAAAGAGAAGTTCATTTGTCCACCTTTAGGATGTGACTGCAGATCACCTTTATTTATCGGAGGGTTAAGGGTTTATTGTAGTTGTGTACATACAATAAAACAACTGTTAAGACAGTGATGCAACTGACTGAAATGCTACTTTTTCTTTCCACTTTTTTGAGCTTTGTCTAGTCCTTGAATGTACTTCCGAGGAATTTGATAATGATCTGAAAGTGGAACAAAAGACACAATAACTTTATTTGTACAGATAAAGGAATCACTATAAACTACAGAGAGAAAGAATAAAATATCTTAAGTATTATAAAGTTCCATACCAAGCAACAATTTGCCAACTTGATGAATCTGGTTGCCTTGAATCTGGACCAGGGCTTTGTCTTTGGCTCCAGGGACAGCCTGCAAGCCTGAGCTTGCCTGAACTCTGTGCTGCAAAACACTGGCCATGACTGCAGGATCCAAACCATAGACTTCCAGGTTCTTTATCAAAGTCACCTACAGATTGCACATAAAAAAACATCTATTTAAAACAGTTAATCATTCAAGTTGACCCATGAGGTCAAGTGTCTCTGTGACTTTATATAGTTCATATTGAGAGTACTGACAAGTTAATTTTTCAAAATGTAAAATGAACATGACTACATATATCATTCATCATCACATTTTTTCTTTTAAACCATACACATGATGCGTCTCTAACAATGGGAATCTTAGCCTGTGAGTCAGGTTACATCTCTGTTTCAGAATGAAATATCTCTTAGCTGGATGGACTGAAAATTTTATACTGACTCTTTATGGCTCCCAGAGGACAAAACTCAATAACGCCGGTGATTGGCTGAGCTGTTTTCGTGCACCAGTATTGTGTAAAAGATTTTAAAAAAGAAAAATAGAACACTGCTGGCTTTGCTCGTTTGTGGAGGAGGTGGTTGTTCTCATGCCTGGTGCAGTCAGCTTAATTTATTATAATGAAACTGTAGTATTGCAGCATGTAATCTGCTGTTTGCATATACAGTTCTGATCAAACCCTTACATGCAATCATCATTGATATGGATGTCATGGAAATTTTGGGCTTTGGCGGAATGATTGCACAGCATACAGTACATCTTTAAGGACTGAAAAACAAACATTGGGCGCACAAGCGTGAATGTATTTGAGATGTTCTCTAATCCACACTGCTCTCAAATGTATACATTATATCGACAAAAGTACTCCCCCACGCATCCAAATCATTTAATTCAGGTGGTCCAATCGTTTTCATGGCCGCAGTTGAATAAAATCAAGCACCTAGGCATGCAAACAAACATTTGTGAAAGAATGGGTTGCCCTCAGGAGCTCAGTAATTCCAGCATGGTACCATGATAGGATGCCAGCTGTGCAGTTGTGAAATTTCCTCACTACTAAATATTCCACAGTCAACTCCTATTGGTTTTATAACAAAGTAGAAGTGTGACACCCTGTGAGGGTTCAGGGCTGCTTCCTCGCTGGAGAGAAGTCAAGAGAGGAACGAGTAGCAGCTGTGCTGCCGGATTGGCTTCTGATATTTAGGCTGCCAGCATCAGTCTGGGGTGGTTCTCCTTGGGATTTGGGTTTTGTGTTTCTTTGGATCATTTTACAGCACACATCCACACACACACACACACACACACAACTGACCTACATAGCTTAGGTCTGTTATGTTAAATAAATATTTGTTTAACTGCTATGTGTGGCCTCCTCCAGCGTTGTGCATCACTTGAGCTGGGCAATTTGGACACTTGTCATAGATTCTTTAATAAAGGAATGTATTCAGTCTCAATATGAAGAAATCCATATTCTATGTATAAAGTTGTTGAAAGTTGCTGAAAATTACTGATCACTTTAATGTGGAGATTTCTACATGGCGATTAAAGGAATGTAAAAAGCATTTTGATGACAAACTTGCGTGACAAGGGAATTCTGGATTGTACTGAAAGTAAGGATTTACCCAAAACTCCTATCACCATGAAAAATTGTGAAATTGATCAACTGGACCATGAAAAATCTAAAGAACAAAGAGTTGGATCTTGAGGTGATGCGACAGAAAACTAAACAAGCAAAGCCTGAAATTGAACAAAGTAAGCTGAACTTTAATAAATGAGGGCAAATTGATTTCAAGGGAGTTGAGTCGTGGTGGTTCTGGATTTGCCATTACAGGTTATCCACGGCTGCTCCCGAAGTTTAATGAGATGGATCGGAATGCCTATAAAATGGTAGAGGATGCAGTGCCTGAAGCATGTCAAATGGTTCCTGAAGCGTAAAGGCAGTGTGTTAGAAACAAATCTGATAAATGCATGTGAAATTTTTGGTCACTGGTGGTCCCAATGCTTTACATCCTAAGTCCGCTGGATTAACTGCTCCAGTTAGCACTGCTAAGTGTAAATGAGGTGGTCTCTTCTTCTCAGAGACAAACTAAAACATTGGGTGCAGATGAAATTATTTCAGGTTATACCCATCAGATAAACCCATCAAATGGGTTTCTCTCTCTGGATGTCAGAGGAAAAGGTTCCCGCTAAGATTTTAAGGGATTCTGGTCCTCTAGATATTTTTGTTAGGTAGTTAGTCTTTCACACATTCAGATCCAGGGAGCTATGGTTCCATTAGAGGAATGGGTATTTAGTACCATTTTTGTACCTGTACATAAAGTACATTTGTCTTGGGATTTGGTACAGAGGAATTTTCTAGTTGGGGTGTGTACAGAGCTGCCTGTGAGGGCAGTTGATGTCATTCTAGGTAATGATTCAGCAGGGGGGCATATTTGATTTGTTACATCAGATGGAACATCAAAGCAAGCATCTCCAGTAAAGCCATGTGAATTGTATCCCCTGAAACTGTCTAGTCTAGTGTGGATATGTTACCAGAGGTTAGTCCAGGACAAGTTGGTATCCCATATCCTCTGTTATTGCCTCTTGATATTTTGTTTGTGTCCCAAGCAGATTTATTGAAGAAACAGCAAGTTGATCCATTAAAAATAAAAAATCCCATAAACACTCCTAAACCTTCTGGAAAGCCTCCCTAGAAGAACTGAAGCTGTTATGGCTGCACAGGGTGGGGTGACATCATATTAAACCCTAAAGATTAAGTATTGGAAGACGCTCAAGTTTGTGTGTGAATACTTTTGGCAATCACTTAAATCTTTTAATAAGTGGTACTGAAGGTTCTACGATGTCTTTTAACTCAAGGTCAAGGCCTATTAAATTTTTATTTGTGATCATGATTGGCTCCATAAGTAGTTTATTTTTCCCGGCATAAAAAGGATTTCTCTGAGAGCACTCACTGGACTGACAGATACTCAGAAAAATGGGAAGCTCCAAAGAACTCAGTGAAGATCTGAGAAGGAGAATTTTAGATTTACACACATTGTGAAGATCTCTTGGAGCCACTGAGACTCCAAGATCATTAGTTCAGACATACATATGCAAGTACAAGTTATTTGCATATTTCCCCACTTTGCATCTTCTTCCAGATCTTGGCAAACTGTCACCCTCAGGTGTGAGGAAATTAGTTAAGAAATTTGCATCTGCACAGGTGGACAAGTCAAATGCCTTTTGGAGAAAAGATTTATCATCAGACAAGACAAAGATTGAACTATTTGGCCACAATGACAAGTATGTTTGGAGGAGTAAAGGTGAGGCTAAAGGTGAGGCTTTCAAACCTAACAGCGCTGCTGCCAAGCATGGTGGTGGTAGCGTCATCCTCTGGGGCTGGTTTGCTGCCAGAGGGACTAGTACATTGCACAAAGTGGATGGAATACTCACAGAGGAGGAAGACTACCTCCAAATTCTTCAACTTCACCTCAAATCAATATGTAGACAATTGGAACTTGGACACAACTAGGTGTTCCAATAGGATAACGATCCCAAAAGCTGGTTTTGTAATGGATAAAGCAGGCTAACATTAAACTTCTGAAATGGCTTTCCCAAATTCCCAACCTCAACCCTACTGAAAATTTGTGCACTATGCTTAAAAGGCAGGTCTATGGCAGGAAACCAGCCAATTTAAATGAGCTTGACCAATTCTGCCAAGTGCAGAGATCAAATATTGAGACAGAATTACACCAGAAACTTGTTGATAACTACCAAAAGTGTCTGATGGATATGTAAGTTAATGAGGGACATTTAATCTGCATAAGTCTATCTACCTATCTCTCTCTTTTTAAAAAAAAAAATCCATGGTAATCTACAGTTTACTATAGCAATTATAACTAAATTAATTAAAATGTAAAAATTGGCACCTTCTTATTTGAGCCTCGAGAAGCCACTGAAATGTCTATGGGGTCGATATGGCCTTTCTTTATTATAGGTTCTTGCCCAGGGAACACAACTTGGTAGCACTCCTGCATTCTTCCCAGTGTCCTGTGGAAAACAAGGTTGATTGCTTAATTGATACCATCAGTAAAAAAATAAAGCAAGAAATAGTAAATAGTAGCTAGATAGGATGAACGAGACAGACTGACTCCTGGTAAACAGAAGCTTGACTGGAACATGAAGGTTTGCATTGAAAATGAATTTGGTACCTTTTTACTAAATGCAAAAAAGGAAAACAAAAATAAAAGTAATGCCAACAAATCCTGCCCTGAGCAGATGTTCTAGCTAATTTTAATATTGCCTCCACTGATTGTAATGACCCAGGTGATTTTTCCCACCTTGGTGCATTTCCAAATAATCGCACCAGTGGTCACCTTCTCAACAAGCTTCTTGCAGCCCATTCCAGCCTTGTGAAAGTCTACAGTTTTGTCTCTGACATCCTCTGACAGCTCTTTGGTCTTGCCCATGATGGATCAGAATCAGAATCAGAAATACTTTATTGATCCCAGAGGGAAATTTCTATTGTTACAGCAGCAACCGTCGTTTCATTTAAAAAAACAGAGAATAAGGAAACACAAGTATAAAAATATAAAACTACAGATAATTGGCTATATACACATATAAATATTATGAGTGCAGTGGCTGTGATATTATGGATATGTACATAATAAAAAGAATGTTATTATATAAGAGGTTGAAGTCGAAGAAACTGATTCTGTGGAAAGATGTGCTTGAAACACATAATGAGTTCAGATCAGGAGTATCTTTGATTGATTGAAAAAAAGTTTTACCTGCTAAAGAGGTCATCCCATTTGAGAGCGACTACCTCCTGATACTCTGATTTCTCCAGTAAGCAGTCACACAGAGTTGGGTTGATGGTCACGTAACTAATGAAGAGGAGGGAAAAAAGTATGGTTGGATGGATGTTTTTAAACAGGGAACATGCTGCTCTGTTAAGCTTTGCCAACTTTGTGACATATTTCATTGTCTAAAAGAACTCATTACTAATTTGTTTCCCAGTGGATGAGGAACAAATTATTGGAAAAGAAAACACGAGATGTTTTTTTTTTCAGTCTCAGGCTCACATTTAAACATTTTACCTTATTATAATGTTATTAGAAGAGCTCAGATCAGCTCTGCATTTGGTGCCTTTCACCACCACACCCAGTTAAAAACAAACCCAGCAGGGTGGCCTCTGTGTTTCCAGTGTTTAGTAATTTTAGAGGTTCCTTCTCCTTTATTTTGCTGAGCAAAAATAATTTGATTGTGAACAGGGAAGAACAAAGGGGAAAATTGCAGCTTTAGGGAACTCTGCTCATTTTTCTGTGGTTTATAAAGAATGCACTCTGAATCAACTTAATGCTTACAAAGCTGTAGCCCCTTGAGACTTACCCAGCTGGTAGCTAATTTTAACTGCCTGTAGAATTGCAAACACATATGATAGAGCAATAATTCTTTTTGCATATAAAACCAGAGGATTTACACTTACACATGATGCATTCACTATGTCCCAGAGCGCTGTATCCTTCCTCTAACGGGTTTGCAAAAATCATGTAGCAGGCTCCAATAACAAAACGTACTCCCTGTGCTTTATCGTGTGCATTAGCATGTGCAGCTATGGCATTTCTGTAGCTAGCATAATATGTAGATACAGAAAACGTTTGTCAGTTTCTCTGTGGGTTAGTGCACTTGTTAGCTACACGATGGTACGGCAGCATGTATGAATGTGAAGATACGGTCTGGCGGACTTTGTTGTGTTGTAGGTCTGAAACGGTTAAACAGCCCCTTACTTCTTATTGTTTTCATCCACCAGCTCATTGTTCTTCACATAGTCCGTGACAACACTTCTTACTTCAGCAGGATGCAGTATTGCTCCTTTCCTGCAGAAGCACCAAAGCACACATTAGTACCACCAAATCAACAGCTCTCTCAAAGTGTTAAAATTTAAGAACCCCAGAAAAGCTTGTGTGAGTTCTGGAGGATGTTACTTTAGACAAATGCCACTGACATCCTGTGTATAAGCTCTGGGAGGCCAGAATCATTTTGGCAGACCTACACTGGTTGTTGTACCATCACTGGTAGTCTGGCTAATTGGTATATTAATAAATTTGAAGTACTGTAACTAAATTTACTAAAATAACTTTCTCAGTCTTTTTAACTGAAATTATTTTAGTATACAGCCTTTTCATTGGATATTACAAGAGAATATTTTGTATGCCTTGTGTTGCCCATTAAGAATTCAGGCAATAACAGGAAAAGGACTGGTTTAACTCATTTTAGAGTCTTCATTTCATGACATTGTGCATGTTGATAGAGTGTTATAGCTTAAAACAAAAACAGTTAAATATATTGCAGACGAACACAGTGATATTTGAGAGGAAAAATTAAGTTTACAGGATTTACAAGTGTGCAATAATTATCTGAACAAAATTAGGCAGCTGCATAAGTTTTTGTTTTATTGATTTGAATACCTTTAGCACTAATTATTGGAACACAGAATTTGTTTTGTAAGCTCACTGACCCTACACAGGTGAATCCAATCATGAGAAATGGTTAAGGTGGCCAATTGCAAGTGTTCCTCCTCCTTCACCTTCTCTGAAGAGTGGCAACATGGGAGCCTCAAAATAACTCTCAAATGAGCTGAAAAAGATTATTCAAAATCATGGTTTAGGAGAATGATACAAAAAGCTCTCTTAGAGAGTTCAGCTGTTAGTTTCCACTGTGAGGAAATGGAAGACCACAGGCACAGTTCTAGTTATTGACCAAAGTGGCAGGCCAAGAAACAAGGATGGTGAGAACCTTCATAGTCAACCCACAGTGCAGCTCCAAAGACCTACAACATCATCTTTAAAGCGGGCTGTCCATGCTCGCAAACCATCAAACCAGACTTAACTGGAGAGGTTTTGAAAAGATCCAAAACACCTTCAACTGGAATTCAGACTTTCACTGGACGCTACAGGAAGCATTTAGAGGCTGTTATTTCTGCAAAAGGAAGATCTACTAAATGTTGATGTCATTTTTCTGTCGGGGTGCCCAAACTTATGCACCTGCCTAATTTTGTTTAGATAATTATTGCACACTTTCTGTAAATCCTATAAACGTCCCTTTACTTCTCAAATATAACTGTGTTCGTCTGCTATATGATATATTTATATGATATTGCTGATCCGAACAACCAATGACTTAAGAAGGAAAATCATGAATATTATTGGGGTGCCCAAACTTTTCCATACCACTGTATACTGAAAAATGATGCAAGTAATGGATATTTGTTATGTTATATAAATCTGTTGCACCTGTTTTTCTTTGGTCAGGTAAAGGTGAGTGTATAATGGCTCATTTTAGGTTAATTAATTGTACCTCTTTCCAGTAGCACAGCAATTTCTTTTTAAGGTGAGAGAAGATCCTGTAACTTATTGCAGATTGAGGGGAAATTATACATGTAAAGCTTAATGATTCATTTTATGAACATAAAATTGTGCATTGAAGAAAGGTTTATATTTCCTTGTATCTGCTATCAGTCATAGCTCTTAGAAAGAAAACTGGAATTGGCAAAAATCAGCCAATAAAACTGCAGCTGCCGCTCTAATCATTTCTAGCAAGTGTACAATTTGCCACATTTGAATTGAGGAAACTCCACACAACTAACTATGTGCTACCATGAAAAGTCCAAATGCCTGCTCTGAAAAAGGGTTAAAGATGGAAGAAAAAAAACAGCCTTTGAAAAACTTTTGGTAAAAAAAAAAGACAATTTACAATGTTTCATGTTTAATATATGTGGAAAAAAATAACAGCTCCCTATAGGGAAAACTACTTAAGTGTCTATTATAGATAGAGCAATAAATAAGCAATCAAAGGCATGATTTCAGACACTGCTGAAGACAAAGAATTCCTTAACTTATGTAACAAAAATATTGTCTTATCAGTTCACAGGTTGGTCAGAGGTTGAGGTCAACTATCATGGGAGCTGCTTGGGATTCAGTGTCTTTTCAAAAGAAACAAGCTCTCGCTCTCCCTGCTATGTTCCCCTACTCCCCCGCCCCACTGTCCAAACCGTGCAAACAAGAGGCAGAATGAAGAGGCAGGGTTAGGAAAACACACAGACCTCTTGTTTGCATTCAGAAAGAGAGGCTCCAGCCGAGCAGACACAGAGTACAGAGTTGTGATCTCTGGAGGATGGTATGGAATATCTCCTTCCCCTCCATCCACCAGTGGAGTCATTTCAACATCCGCCTCCTCCGGAACACTAAAGGAACGCAGTCTAAAAAATGCAATACAAAAGAAAAATCACAGGGCTAGTCAGTTTCAATTCCTATGAAGAATTTCTTTAAATTGAAAAAGGGTTTGGCTCACTCTGGATTCTTCCAGTCCACCTCTACAATGCTCTCCACACCCTTGGTGAGTTCCTTCACTCTCACAATGTTGTACTGTCTCTCCATGGCCTGCAAAAACTTGGACAGCTGTAGGAAAAAAATACGCATACTAATGGAGTTATACAATGTATATTACAATGTGTTAAATGTCACAATCTGGACATGATACCTTTTTATAGCTGGATTTCTTGATGTCAAGTTGCTTTCCACTTGGGCTGAAAAATACAAGCTGTTTTCAGTAATGATTCTAATTTCCCCTTAGCACCTCTACAAAAGGTGAACTGTACTTTACCAGCAGGTAAACATATGGTTGCGGAGGAATGTACTCGTCAGTAGAGGGAGCTCTGACTTCTTCACCTTGCTCTTTAGGGCGTGAAGAAAGCACTGCAGCAGCAGGGCGTCCATTATTTCTGTGAAAACAGAGCATGACCTGGATTATATGCTTTTCTCTGAGTGTATAAAATTTAATATTCCGCGGATAAATTAAAATAACAAAGCCATATGGTCATCAAAACCCAACAAAGTCAACAAGCCTACCCTGCAACCATTTAGTAGTAATTACGTCAGTCAGATTTTAATCATAGATTATGGTATTCACGAGGCTTTGGCGATGCATTATTAAAAGCATATTCAGTGCAACTCTTCTGGGAAGTAATTTAATGCGAAATGTACAACTTTATTTTCATCAGTAACACTTCTGATCCTTGTACTTACCTGATTACATCAAAGGAAGTATATGAGCAGATGAGACTAAATCTGGTACCTTGTGGTGTCTGTTCATCCTGGGTCTCCTCCTCATCCTCCTTTTCATTGCTCTTTGTGCCCTCATCTTCATCCTGTTCAACAAGGCTCAGCTTCTCAAAACCAGAACAGTCTTGATCTGTGACTGTTTCCTCTGGACTGTGCTGCTCCTCCATAGACTTGTCAGCCTCCTCCTCCTCCTCTTCCTCACTGATTTCACATTCCTCACCATTCACACCTTGTGCTTCACTTTCTCCATCCGGTAAAGAGGGAGGACCTGACTTATCGCCAAATGCCCTAAAAGAATATGAAACTAACATTAGAGGCTTTTGGCTGTTAGTTTACGTGTTTGTCCAGACTCAAATAAATATTGCAGCAACTCAATGCATTCAGCCACGTGGACATGGTCAACACGACTTATTCAAACTGAGCATCAGAATTGGTAAGAAAGGAGATTTAAGTGACTTTTCACTGACATGGTTGTTGGTGCCAGAAAGGCTAGTCTGACTATTTCAGAGACTTCTGATCTGCTGGGACTTTCCCCGCATAACCATCTCCAGGGTTTTCAGAGAAAGGTTCAGAAAAATAAGAAAATATCCAGTGAGCGGAAGTTTGCTGCGTGAAAAGCCTCGTTGATGTCAGAAGTCAGAGGAGAATGGCCAGATTTTTTTGAGCTGATAGGAAGGCAACAGTATGTAAAAGAAACCCAACCAACCAAAACTAGAAGGGCACTCAGTAGAGTGTTTTATTTAAAAAATGTTGTGTGGTCCACAAGAGCAGATAATGGCATATATAGCCTATCCTAATAGCATCCTCTAAAAAAAAAAAACAAATGAAAAAAGAAAAACAGTGGATATATGAATTTTTTATGTGTATGTGATTTTTGTGGTTTGTCGTTTGCTTTGCATTATCACGTTGCTCACTGATAAGTGGAGGTTATGTTTTTGGTTCTGGTGGTCTGTCTGTTTTTGTCGGTTTGCAGGAACCTCAGAAAATCATGAATGTATACCGATGAAAATTTCTGGAGTTGTTGGGATGTGGGGCATAAATTTTGGTTGCGTAATATTAACACATAGAAAATTTGGGGTGGGTGAAATATGCGCTCTGCTGAGTGACCTTCTAGTTGTGAGCATTTTAATTTGAAATAGAAAAAGACAATGACTTACCAACAGTAATTGTTTATATCAAAGTATCACCATCTTGATGAGTGAAAAATTCATTTTTGAACATTTTGGTGGCCTTGACCATAGAAATTAAATCACATGTTCTTGGGCCTCTGAGGAATATCTCATCAATTTTAGTTCAAAACATTGTACATTATCCTGCTAACAGACAGACAGATAAATGCAACCAAAAACAAACTCCCTCCACCTATTGGTGGGCGAGGTAAAAAAGGAAAATAAAAAACTGCTTCCAGTGGTATACAACACCACATCACAAAGCTCAAATCATCTCAAATGAATTTCTTGAACAGTTCACTGTACTCAGATGGCCTCCACAGTCACCAGATCTCAATCCAATCTGTGGAATGTAGTGGAACAGTAGATTTGTATCATGGATGTGCAGCCAACAAATGTGCAGCAACTATGTGAAGCTATCATGTCAATATGGACCAAAATCTCTGAGGAATGTTTTCCAGCACCTTGTTGAATCAGTGCCACGACGAATTAAACCAGTTCTGAAGATAAAACAGGGCTCAATCCAGTACGAGCAAGAGTTTACTGTATGCAGACTGAATGTAATAAACAGATGGTCACCAAAGGTAAGCGTGACTAATGCAATATCCAATTATATGAGAAATTTCATTATTTCATAATGCTAATTTATTTCTATGAAAATTCTCATAATTCAACAAACTCTTCTAGTTTCATCTTCATCCCAGTGGATTTGTGACCAAATCCAAAGTTCACTCCAGGTATTTACAGGAAAAGGCTGGACAAGAAGTCAGAGAAACTTTAACTGTTTACAACCAAGATGTGATGCGTTTGATCTTGAAATACCCTCAATTTAAAAGATATTGCATTTAGGAGGATGGGACAGCTCGACAACCCAAAAACATAAACTGTTTGCATGTGCAAATCAGTGTGTATAAAGGTTTAACACAAAAATAAGTTCTTGTTTCCAATAAAGGACAAGAAGTCACGTGGTCATTGTTGTTTAAGTACTTAAAGTTTTTTCCTGCTCAGTTAACCCTACTTTGCATCAGTTTTATCATCATATGTCAAACCAGCGGAAAGTTTAGAATCACCAAAAAACCAACCTCTGGACCATGGCAGGAAGCCTACACGGGACAGTGCAAACACCTGCACCGCCATGATGCTTTAAGAAGTAACCTGGAGCTTATCCCAGCTGTCGGGGGTGACTGCCAGGACACACCCAGCACAGGTCACCAGTCTGGCTAACACACAGAGAGACAACTACAAACATTCAGTGTGTAATCCAAGATTTTTCTCAGGAGGAATCACTTGGGAAAGATGCACCTTTCCAAAAAGGAAAAAGCTCATCTGGCTTTAGGAAAAAAATTCTCTTGTCTTTTTGTTTTAGCAGACTGGATTCTGTCTTAGAGCAACTCTCTCCATGACGTTCCCTATAGTGACATTGCAGCATACTGACCGCAAATAGTGGACTCATAATGTGCTCTGGTGTAGGCTGGCAAATGAATAGTGATTCCTAAAAGACAACTACTAATGAGGATGACTTACACTCCCCTTCAAAGGTATTGGAACAGTGAGGTCAATCCCCTTGTTTTTGCTGTAGACTGAAAATATTTGGGTTTGACATTAAAAGAGGATATGAGACAAAAGAGCAACATAACAGCTTTTATTTTGAGGTATTTACATTTGAATCTGATACACAGTTGGGAATATAGCACTTTTGTCTGCAACGACTCACTTTGTGAGTAAAAGTATTGAAACATGTGACCGACAGGTGTGTTTTGTTGTCCAGATGTGTCCCGTTTAATTTAATTATTCAAACAATAGTGCTGAATGTCTACACTTGGTTTCACATTTGGGTTTTGCCTGTGCAGTGTGCATTTACTGTTAGAAACATTTGCCATAAACAGCAGAACCGTTTGAAATGTCCCGATGAAGAAAGTCATCACTGGTGTAATCAGTAACAGATGTGGAACCGGTAGAGAAAGGAAAACAGCAGTTGCTAACATAAACATTGCAAGTGAAGGTGTCACAAGCTCCTGTTCGCAGAAGACTTCATGAACAAATGTTTGGCGAAAGACAGCATCTGCTCATGATCCCAAACACATGAGCTCACCTGTGAAACACAGTGGCGGTAATGTCATGGCTTGGGCTGATTGATCTTCATCGCTTATGTCACACATGATGGCTGCAGTACAATGAACTCAGAAGTATATCAAAACATTTAGTTTGTCAATTTAAAGATGCAACCAAACTGATTAGAATATAATAGAATAGAATAGAATAGAATAGAATAGAATAGAATAGAATAGAATAGAATAGAATAGAATAGCCTTTATTGTCATTATACAGCTGTACAATGAAATTGGATTGGGAGATCCTTCATCATGCAGGAAGATAATGACCCCAAACTACAAAGGCGTTCATGAAGGACAGCCTGACTTTAACCCTACAGAGCATTTTACCTGCTAAAGAGGAGACTGAAGAGAGTAGCCCCACAAAAAACAAACAAAAACAGAAAGAGGCTCCAGGGAAAGCGTCACAAAAGAAAAAGGCAAAGGTTTAGTGACATCAGTGGGTCACAGGCCTGATGCAGTTAATGGAAGCAAAGGATTAGCAAGTATGAAATGTATTAAGTCTTATTCACTTTAATCTATTTTAGGTTTATCTGCTCCAATGCCTTTGTTCACAAGAAAAATGGGTGGGGTCAGACAAAAGTTGCTATCTCCTGAACTCAGTATCAGATATAAAAGCTGAGCTGTTGATGTTTTGTCTTTTGATTTTTTGATGCCAAACCAAATATTTTCAGACTGCAGCAAAAAATAAAAGGGATTGGCCTCACTGTTCCAGTACTTTTTGGAGGGGAGTGTATGTATCCATCCGGTAAAAATATGTTCACATCTAACAGATGTTATACTCGTACAGCAGGTAGCCTTGGTCTGAAGGTTTTAATTTGCTTTTTGTTCCGTTTTTGTTTTTTTTTTGCAAGATGCAAATCAGCACAGTTCCCAAAGTGTCAAACAATTCAATAAATGTCCCTTCAAAAAAAAAAAAATGGAAGGAAGGTGAAAGCTGCTCACCAGAGATGATCCTTGTATGTGTGAAGAACACAAACTCCTCTTCCTTTCATGCCCATACTGTGCATCTCTTCAGTGGACACTGCGGCTGTTCCAACTGCAACAGGAGCTCTACGAACAACCAGGAGGACAGAGTCACACTTACATTCTTCAGGAAAGCAGGAAAAGTCTTTCCAAAGCATTTACTATAACACACCTGTTGTTCACTAATGTAACAGCACAGCTGTGCCCCTGTTTCACAGCTGGGAGACCACATGAAGGCACCACCACACCTGGTAGCATGAGATCTTCGGAAAAGCACAATATTCTTTCACAATTTAAATACATATAACACCTGCACAGGACTTACTGATCTCAAGAGAAAAAAAAAAGCCCACCTGCCCCTCCAGTCAACTTCTGAAGAACAAGAGGCCATGTCTTGAAGGTTGGTAGAAGAGCGGGGTATCGCCAAAGTACATACACTAAGAAGTATGACAAAGTTAAAAGCAGACTGGTGTATCTCAGTGTATTCCATATATGTGTATTCATTGCTGGTTTATTACCTGTAGGATAAAGTCGTTTCTCCAGTTCAAAGAAAACTGGATTTTTATGAAGAACATAAAGTGTCACAGCATCTCCCTTGTGTGCGTAAACCTTGACAACATTTAGTTCCTCTTTGTTGGGTACCAGTTCAGACAGTTCATCAGCAGAAAGTGAAGGAAAGGCAGCAGATATGTCAGCTTTGAGCTTTCTCCTAGAGGCAGCAACAAAAATAGTCTTATTATCAGACAATGTCATACATATGAATAGATATTTTGAAAACTTACAGATGTAATACAACATCTAAACAGATTACCCAGCTTGTGCTCCTAATTGCACCATATCCCGCTTTTTTCAGACAGCAAAATGCATTATATATTTATGCAAAAACATTTTTTTAAGCATTATTCACCAGGATCCTGTTCCAGAAGGCAGGTTCAATAAATTCTGAGTTTTCAGTTTCATAAAGCCTGACGAGAGTATGTTCACTCTGAGTAAAGCACATGCAAGTAGTAAATGGGAGGAAGTCTGGCTTGCTAAAGACTTTATATTGTAAGGCTAAGAAAAAATGTTTTTGACACTCTTAGCTTAACTCCATCTTGTTCTTTTAACTTTTAGGTTATATGTTAATTTTAAGTCATTCATCACAATAGGAATCATACTGTATCTAATTTTCATTTTGACATTATACTGAGTCTTGCGCGGTTTGTTGCAATTGATTTGAAACTGAGAGAAAAAGCATCTGAACATTACTTGTCGTTAAGTATTGACTGATATTGACACTAGCCAGCTGATAATGATCTGATCTCGACATTCCAGCTCAAATGTGAGTATTTACTGACAGAATTGATATCATTCTGTTTCCTAAATGTATCTATTCATAGACCAGAAGCTCCATTATGAGCTTCACACAAGAACTACTCTAATTTTGACTTATTTCGTTTATGAATAGGGGACGGGGTCTGATACTTCGACAGCTTTTTTGCTACGTTTAGAGCGCATGTAATAAATATGAACAAGCAAACGTGAAGGTAAAGCTGTCAGCAGACTCACCTGTCTGATCCTTTGATAACGGTATTGGATTTGACACGAAATTGTTTGGCAAACATCTTTTCATAAAACAAACTAACGTTACTGAGAGGCGCTCAGCGTGCCCGCTTCTGAGATTACGCCTTTTCAGTGCATCACCAGAGCATTTCTAAACAAACTAATCTGCACCACTGCTTTTACATTTCGTGTTTACAGTTTTCAACAATCAGCTGTTCCTCGTTGAGTAGGCTGGTCCGACACTTTTTTATGTCCGATGTGGAACTGTACCGTTAACCTTAGTTCCGCATGCCGACGGAGGCGCGTAGCTGCAATTTTCCTTTATTTATTAATTTGTCTTCTAACTTGTGAGCAAAGCTCACTCAGTAACTATATATCCCAAATACCGGCAGTAGGCTATATAGCACGGCGATCTGACAGGCACACCAGCTCAAGGGGTGTCGAATTGCAGATTTACAAGGGCGGCCGACATGGCTTCTGTAACTGCATGGCCTCATTTAGTTATGAAAACGTTCAAAACAGTAGTCTTGCTTAGTCAAGTTAAACATACAGCTCAGTAAATAAATATTTTTTTTCCATCCTGGGCTTCACTGAGAAAGCTCTGCCAAGTTGCACTAGCAAGCTAACAGGATTAATTTGAAGTAACATAACAATGGCAATCAATATATAGATGATATATAATTACTGAGACAAAGTCCCAGCGGAACTGAACGCAGCCGCCTGGGAGCCTGAGCTGAGGGTGAAATATCCCTAGGTTACGGACAAATCTGTGTACGGATCGTGCGCCGGCAAAAGTGTAACAAAAGTCACGTGTGTGCAGAGAGCGAGTTGAAGAGCGGGGAGACTTGAAACTTGGGACTTGGGTATTTTCAGTGATTCGAGCAAAACTTTAAGACTTTTCAACCATTAATATCTACGCTGCAGATTTATTCACACATTTACAGATCTGATTACAGACAGATCAGGATACAGACACGGACTGTAATACGGACACAAATCTGAATGCGCACACACAAACTATAATACGGACACAAATCATTTTGCTACAATAATAGCCCCATAGGATTACAGCCTTTTAACAATTTTAATTAATTAAAAAATTTCCACCAGAAAGTTTTAATTTCTAACCCGGACAGACGAAACACACGGAGCCTCGAATCAGCTTCATCTCCAAACAGCACATTTTTAATGTTTACCGTTCTTCTTTATGAAATCGTGGTTTTGACTTTCACTTCCTCTCTCATACTAATGTCATGTCGTTGCATCATGAATGGCAACTCTGGTGTTGAGCTGTGAATAAGACATGGACAAAATTGCACCTGCCAGAGGAAATAGTGGCACAAATGTTCTTTATGAAATAACTGGCTGTTCCATCAATTATATCTTTAACTCATAACCATAAAAATCAATGGTAACTTCATTTGGTTTCATGGTAGACTGTATTTATTGCTCAGTTTACACTCGATAAACAGTCTTGAAATCATTTGTGCACTTACGCTACATGTCTGTGAGATGATTGCATATTAATAACACAGTAGCAGCGATAGTTTTTTTTTCTTGCTGTTAGGGGCTCAGCTCGGTGAAGTAAATGACCTCTACAGAGGGTCGACTTTAATTGAGTGATTTTATTAGACTGTTTTCATACCCCCCTCTGTCTCCACAGCCACCGATGTTCCAGCTTCATTATTCACTCTTCTAGTATCCGCTGACAGATTTCTTGGTTTGTGTGGGGATTTTGCCTTCAGAGCTGACATTTGGTTAAATCAAGTGAATTGCAATTTGCTTCAGGTTCACTCAGCTGATTGTTGAAAGCATTGCCAGGTAAGCTGGTGCTTTGCTTTCACGAATTCTGAAAGAAGTCGGACATTTTCACCACCTGCTCTTCATGGGTTAGTCAATACCACAATGTTTCGACCTTTCTGTGCATTCAGTTAATCCCCCTGTCACCATAATTTCTCCTGGTGTCTTTCTCCTCCACCATCTCCTCCTCCTCCCATCCATACATTTTCTTCTGCTTATCCTTTATATTCCATAAACAGAGCCTAGCCGTTCTGTCAGTGTACATCTCCACCCTCTCAGCTCCCCCTTTCTCCCAGGACACACACTGTAACGCTTCTTATTTGTCCTGTACAAACAGTGTCTGTCTACACCTTCTTTTTCTCATCCTCCTCCGTCACACCTCTCCACTGGGGTTATTTCCGTGGCCAGGGCAAACGCATCCTTGACTCTGTGCTCTTTTGAAAGGTTGACCACATCATCCGCACCTGATCTAAAGCTAAAAAATACTGTTGTTGTCTATTTTGGTCTTTACACCTGACCTATGTGTGCTTGGGTTTGGTCAGTTGACACACATGTAGGAAAAAAAATCAGAGGCTTGTTTTTAAGTGTGTGCAGTTATCCTTCAAAAAAAATGTGACTTTATCATATTTAATTAATGTTTAGCATATTGTACACAGCATCCTTTTATAAACAATACACCCACTAGGATGGTTCCTGCTGTGTTACTATGGTAACATCGTGAGATATCTCATGGCAGGTACAATTAGTCATCATCAGCAATTAGAGCTCATTAGTCCATGGGCCTAAATGTTCATTTTTAAAAGGGAAAAAGAGGAAAAAAAGAGATAAACATCGTTGTGCTGAATGAGCTGTGAGAATGGCACTGATAGACCCAGACCAAAGTTTTCTGCCCTTGGGTGTTATTAGACCGTACAGTAAAAGGTCACACAAGTATGTTTTCTGTGCTCATGAAAGTAAGCCCTTATCAGCAGTCATTTGGCTTTTATTGTTTTAGTTTTACAAATTCTGCAAGCTGGAGCCAATGGAGGTTTGAGCACCAAGGTTGGTCGCTCAACACTAATATCTTAAAGAAACAGTCTGAGAATTACTCGAGCCGAGAGCTGCAGTTCATTCTTTGTTGGGCAGTTCGATCTGTGCTGAAACAAACTCATCTGTAATTTGCTGTAATGGACTCTAAATACATGAAACTTCTCTTGACACAAAAGAAAAAAACACACAAATCGATCGATGAGCCAAACTGCAATCTCCTTTGAAGAGATTTTCTCACACAATTAAGCTGGAAAAAAATAACCTTCTTTATTTCTGGTAATTGTCAAATACTGTACTTAAAAGAACTTATGTGGACCCTGCACTTTCCTGCAGAAGTTAGTGCGTTACTTATTCCTCCTCCTCTGCATCCCTCAATGCTCTTTCTTTAATTGTCATTCGATGCATCCACTCACTAATGGAATCTTTAAAAGGACTATTAAGGAAGAAAATTATAGTTAAACAATTCAGATACAGTATATTTAACAAACCTCTTAGCCATTTTAGTTTCTGCATTAGCAGCGATGGTTCAGTGGGAAAGGCTGAGGTAAGGTGTCAACTAAAAGCCCATAATGAAGCGGACTGTTTGTCAGGCAGGAAGATAAGACCTGTAATTGCTCAAGGTCCTGTAATGTCAATATGCATCCTCATGCTTCAAAGTCCCCCTCCTTATAAGAGGTGGTGCTTTGCCTATTTTTATTTATTTTTTTGCTTGATAACACACGGCTCTGGCCAATGTAGCCATTGGATGCATGCGAGTAGGAATTTTGGATATCCATAATAAACCTGCTGAAGTGTCAAGACGAGCTGATATCTCCACGGTCCAGCTGTTTTTCAGTAAATAGTTTCAATTTAATGCAAGCACTGTGTGTGTGTGTGTGTGTGCCTGTGTACATCTGTGCACACATTTGGTCCGTATGTGTGCTCGCAGACATATTGTACAGTACTCATTGATTTGTGTCCTGTGTCTTTGATCGCCCCGCTGGTAGATGTGCTGGCTAGCTCCTAACCCAGTTAAGCTTTTAATGGAAAGCTGTGGGTTGCCCTTTACTCCCTGCGCCCTCTGTTGTGGCATGCTTTGTTTTAGAAAAAAAAAAGAGGACTTGCTAATTAAGATACTTAGTCCAGGGGTTGTTCTCTGCGGCCAGCTTCAGTGCACTGTGGGAGTGAGAGATTGGCAGGTCTGCAGGCATAACAAGTGTTCATGGAAATTACAGGCCGTGAGAGTGGACTTTATTTGCGCATATGCATGGAGTTAAGGGCCACTCTTCCAGACAGCCAGTAGAAACTGTGTACCAATAGAAACTTAGCATAGAATAATAGAAGAGGAACCAGCTTGTATGACTAAAAGCCAGTTTGTTTTTTAAGTGATGCGACAATGTGGTATAAATAAAAAGTCTGGGTAGCACAGAGCGCAGAGATCCAAGGTGAAGAACGAGCGGAGACATGTAAGAATAATGAATAAATGTTGAGATTCCCTGACTGTTTCCTGACTCAACCTCAGCCCTTTTAATCTGGTTGCGTGTGCTCCTGCTTATCTATTACCAGCTCCAGCCTTTCAGACTTTTTTCTTGTTTTTGCCTGCAAAGCTTTTATGTGTCTCTGAGACGTGGATTTGAATTCTTATTGTGTTACTGAGCTGTGACACTGGCTTATAACCCAAGCGGTGTTGCTATAGCGATATTTGCAGGGAGAATGCCACAGAACTTGAAATTGAAAGGAATGTGCATACTGTATGATATGTAAAGTCTGTAGGCAAAGGACATGATTTTTGTTTTCCTGACCACTCACTATAAAGCTCGGAGCGGTCTGGAAGACTAAGAAAGTGCTAAAATAACAAAAGAAGCATTGCACTTGCCTCTTGCAATCTCGAAACTATTGGCTGCTGTCTGATTATGATGATTTAGCCTTTAATTTGCTTAAAAAAGTGTCATCATTTGTTAGCAATCACCAGCGCAGCAATAAATAACTAGTAAATAGTTCTCAGAGGCTAAACCAGCAGAAGAGCAGAAGGATTCTCTGATGAATATTCTTTTAAACTGCGTACCATTGACATTTAAATATGCCACATAACTTTGGCTGCAGTCCAATATGTCACAGCTACCATTTGGCAATAGTTCATTGTGCAATACTGAAACACACTTGCTTTCCCCTCCCCCTCTACAGTCATTTTAGTTAAGATGCAGACAAATATGTAAAAGTACTGATGAAAAGTCGTGATTCATAAGTAGATACAAGCTGGTGGGATTTCTCTTTTAATTCATTGTTATTTGACTTCATCAGATTTTATTAAAATCAGTTAATATTATGTTTTTAAAGACACTGCTCCACTATAAGATTAAAATAGCTGTGTCCAGTATCCAGAGTCAGTCTGTAGCTGTTTGAATTTAAAGTATCACTGCACCTCATATTGTGGACTCAAAGTTTTCCACAATAGACCTGTTTCATAGCAGCCATTTTGCTATGAAATAGTAAGTAAACGTGCATGTAGATGATTAGAGAAAGTGCACAACTTATGGTCACTACTCACATAACCACATGCATAACCAGGCATTTCTTGCACTGAAAGAAAAAAGAGAATAAAATACAAAAGACAAAACAAAGGACTCTTCATAGCAGCCATTTTACCACAGGCAGGAGAAACACAGTAAACACTGCCACAATGTGTTTCTTTTTACTAACTTAATTAATGCTCTAACACATGTTTACCACAAAAATGTATGTTAGTGGATTTTTTTAGCCATTGTGTATCTGTGTTTTTTTTTTAAATTTTGAGACATCAACCAAATGAACAGGGAGAGAAAATCAGCCCAGCAGTTTGCCACTTCTTTATGTTTTGCTTCCAAAGTGTCTTTCTCATAATTTTTAAAGTGGTCTTCAGCAATAGTTCTGCAGGCTTTCTGAAGGTCTTTGGATTATCTTTTTATTTGTTTGATATGCCACTTGTGATATGAAAAACATCGAACTCAAGGGATGAACCAATATTGTGTCTTAGGACAGAAAAGTACCATCAATCCATCATGTAATGCCATCAGAAAAGTTTCTGATTGGCTGTGGCTTCATTGTTCTGCACAGCAGGGATCCTTAACACACCACCAATGCAGTAGAAGTACACACTGTCAGTCATGAACTGGGGTCCTCAGAGCCCGGCCCTCAGCATCATTGAAGCAGTGTCTTTCTGCAAATGTTTCAATACATTTCTGCACCTATTTCCCATTTTTCTGGAAAGCAAAGAAATGAAGGATGATGTAAGACTTTTGCACTACGCTATAATTTCAGACAACCAATTGTCTCCTGCTTCCCTCCCTACTTCCCGTGCTTTATACAAGCTTCCACTAATGTCAAAACAACATCAGAAACTCTTTGAGACCCCACCACCACCACCCCTTTCTGGAAGATAATCCAATTTTACCGGTGGAAGGGAAATGTCAGACTCCTTCAGCTTGCAATTTGACTTGATGTGATTTTATATACATTGTATTTCATCAGATGTTGCCAAGAGCAGCCGCCTTTATAAGCAGTTCTGATCATTACAGCCTGTTGGATATTATTTCTTCTTACCATGTTCTCTGTATTGCCTTTCGAATGCGCTGTTCTAAGGAATAACCATTACGTTAGCACTAACCTTACTGCTTTCCCCTTCACAGGCCTTAAAGTGCTTATTATAATGATTTACTTTGCACTTTCATGTTTACACCTCAGGACAATTATTCCCGATTACCTAATGCTTACAGACGGAAAATAAGGGCCTAGAGGAGAACAAAGAATTGGAAGGTGTGCAACTAATTAATAGTCTTTTCACTGATTTTTTCTCTTCTTTTGTGCATGTGTGTGTGTGCGTGTGTGTGCGTGCGTGCGTGCGATACTGATGGGATGCTTTCTTGGATGATTGCTGATTTCTAATTCCCTGCACGCCTCACAGATAAGGTAAAATTGGCTGCAGTCTTTGGACACCTGATACTTGCTTGTATTTGGAACTATCCAAATTACTGAGATAATTTTCACCTAAGGTTGGGCCAGCAGTACACCTGCATTCATAATAATATTATGTCGTTAGGCTTTGCCAGCAGTGTCATGCTTTTGCTCTTTTGGATCAGACAGAGCCGGATAAACGTCGTTGTGCTGTGGAACCAAAGATGAGTACTTTCTGTGCAGTTAGCATCAAATGTGGATCAGAATAAACATTTTTACAGTGACAAAAAAAGAATAAATCAGAATGTTGTGCTTTGTGATCAGTGTGATATTCACCTAGACCAGAAAAGATGGCGATTTCTAACCAACCGCAAAATAAGGCTTTTAAGAAGTGAAAATAAGCCTCAGCTGGAGTTGGGTGAATTAATAATTTATTTAGTGACGCCCCCAGAAGGCCCTCCGATTTCACTGTTTTCTGCTGTGCTTGTTTCTGCCTAAACAGAACACAGCAAGAAAGCTTGAGGTTGAAGCTGTGGATATTCAAACTGCAGAGCTGGAAGATAAATACCAGATCCCATATCCACTTTTAGTGTCCTGAGAGATGGCTTTGTGCTGCCGTGTTTGTTGCATTACTGGATTCAGAGAGCATTGCTTTTAATGTTTGTGCTTTACCATTTGGGAGCCCTGTACTACATGCTTTATCTCCACTGCAGTTCAGTGGGAAATATTGTATCTTTTCACAGTGCATTTATGTGACTGCTTTAGTTACTCGCTACTTTGCAAAATGAGAATAGATGAGCTTAAATCTATTTTTAATCAAAGAAAGACAGCAATTTAGAAGACAGGGCAGGTCTAATAAAAGGCAAAACTGAGTGGTTTTGGAGTTTGTCTGGAAGTCGTGATATCCTGGCCTCTGCTTCCTCGATTCTTTTTAAATCGGTCTCTTATGAGTTCCCTATTTGAAGGAAAGTGGCGTATTAAATTACTGGAGTACCGTTCAATCTTCAGAAAGGGACATTCTGCCGACTAACATGCATACATGTATTAGAAAAAGCCTTTATCCATCCGTGGGGTAAATGTCTGACTGAATCTAGTCAAAGATACTACCCACATATAAAGCAGTTCACTTGTAGAGCATATCTCAGTAGATTTACATTTCACTTTGTGGCTGACAGTTTATCTGTAGTGGACATTATCCATGCTCTGGTTGTCTGCGTAACCCTCTTGGATATTTTAAACCCTGGCATATGTCAGTAAGTATTCTCCACTCCCACTGGTAATTGCTTCAGTCACCGGCCTCAAAGTTAAGTTTGGTGTAACTCTGCACCCACCCACTTTGACTTATGTTGTCTGTCCTTGCCACGTAATGGTGAATTTGATGTTCTGTAGTTTCTGGTCGCTAGTTCCTTCGTGTGTGTTTGTGTGTGTGTGTCTTGTAAGGTCACAGTGGCTTTAAATACACCACAGGTTTTTAAAGCAGGGACATGCAGTTCAAACTGGTAGAGCAGAGAACTGCAGTAAAGGAACACTTGTATTACAATGTTATGGTTCAACTCACTAATCAATTAGCAAGTAATTCAACTACCACGTGCCAAAAGTTCCATTTGGCAAAACTAAACTGTGAATACAAAAGCAATCACAATATTACTGGAATCAGCCTTCAAAAAAACCAAAAAACAAACCAAATTTGATTTAAATTTGCCAGATTTCCACTTCAAGGTCAGGTTCTCGTGCATGCCCAAACTACTTTCAGCGTTGCTAGATTAACATCACATTTAAATCGGTTAGGGTTTTGGGATCATGACTTATTTCCAGAATCCCAGCAGTGCAGTAGTTACGTTTGATCATTACTAGTCCTTTAAGGAGAAACATGATATCATCATTATCAATCACAGTGTAATTAAAGCAATGGCAGGGGTATAGCTTTCATTGATTTTTTTTAAAGACACCTTGGTTAAAATGAGTTTCCATCCAGCTGGCAGAGTTTTGATCGCTTCATCAGTAACACCTTATTTAAACAGAAATAATTCATACGGGAGCACTCTCTGTGATATATTTAATATTTAATGCAAACATACTGTAAGTGTTCTGTACTATATTCTTTTTTTAATCCGCTTGTTACCTAAGTGCACACATCTCATAGTGTCTTGCACTGCCCACTCATCACAGCTCTGGAATCTGTCCTTTTTCCACATGAACGTGCCCTGTGCCCAGCATAAGGAGTTTTACGTCAGCAGCTAGAACACCTGTGACTAATCATGTCTTTCACTGCACTCTCCCCTTTTCTCTTTTAATGTTAAACAGTGCCCAAAATACACCCACACACCACCATCACTTAGATACTCTGTGCTGAGAAAAATGACTATTATTCATGCTGTACTTTACCACAGTGTACAACAAAGCATCGCTATACAGAAGGCAGGAACATTCGGCCGCTGGTGATTTGCAATTCTAATTTGAACAGATCAAAAAAAAACAAAAACGATGTTTGATTGCAAACAGCCAGCTTAACATTCGCCTCATTTTCAAAATAGTTACTCACTCGTTTTCTGAATTCAGTGTTTCCAACAATGAGGTTTAGTTTAGTTTGATTGATACTGAGCTTCACTATGGACAGAGTCCACTTTACAGTTATTGTCAAAGCTTATTCTTTTAGTAATCCAGCATGATTTCACCCGGTGCTATTCCACAGTCGATTAAGATGATACACGCCAGTGGCATCCTCTTCTACTTCTGCCTGATTTGAGATGCAAACATTGTGCTTTACTTAAAAGTTATAGTCACGTTTTAATTTGCCAATTTTAAAATATAAATCTACTGAGATGTGCTGTGTTATTACAGATAAAACTACCCAGCAGTATATATGCAAAATTAACACATTCACTTGGCAAGCCAAAGATCACTGGTTCAATTCCAGCCGGAGACATAAATCCCCTTTGGGGTTACATCAGCAAAGGCATCCGGTATCAAACTCTGCCAAATCAAACATGTGGAGCTACCCACTGTGGCGACCCCTTGTGACAAGTCAGTAGCCGTGTCTTCTTGTAGTATATAACTCAGATAGAGATGTATTCTGTATGAGTACTTTAACTTCAGATACTATTTCTATTTCAGTGATAAACTTAGGATAGGAACATTTTTACTAATAATTATTAATATGTAATCTATATTATAATACAGTAATAATAATAATAATAATAATTTCATTATAAATATAAGTCATAATTATTATAAAAATAATTATTATGATTTATACTGAAGTGTCACATGAAATACTGCAATTGTCAGGCTCTTGTGAAGTGTCTCTTTTGATGTATTACATTTGTATTACAGCAAAGGGCTGCACATGGGCCTGAAAAATTGTTTCTTCAAAACAGCGTAAATGCCTGCCAGACCTCAATGCAAGTCATACACGTGCAGGATGCATACCGAAGAAGAAAATAAAGCAGCCAAGTTGAAAGGTTGACTTCTGCTGATTTAGTCAGTCTTAACAATTGCATTATAATGCAATGCCATTCTTAGATATGTTGTACAAGTTATGAAAATCACAGATCAGTAGTGTTTTCTTGCTCTTATATGTTGTAACTTTAACTGCAGAAAGCAGTCAGTGATAAATTGTATAGCAAGCCAATTATAACCAGGAGAGAATGCTGGAACTCAAGGTTGCAAAGGCTGAGCAGGAAGAGATAGACTTCATATCTGCAGTCAAGAAAAAGCAACAGCACTGTGTATACGGTGTGTGTGTGTGTGTGTGTGTATACTGGATTTACAACAGCTGTTTTTCCTCTGCGTCTGATTTCAATTTTTATCTGCCACAGATCAGCCAAAGCTTGTTTGCTGCCCCTCTCCATACATGCACAAGTACAAAGCTCCATTTTACGGTTATGCAGCCCTTTCGAATCTATTGCACTTGAATGCACCTCTAAATAAACTAAATTATGTATTTGAAAACTAGAAACCTTTCAGTGGCCCACTTCCCACAGGGAACATGTGCCCACTGACATACTGTCCAGCACTACAGTGTAATCTTGAGTAGCCAATTATAACTCTGTGACATAAACTAGAGCTTAATACTTCAAAGGCCACTGCCTTGAACTCTTTAAAAGTCAGGTTTCAAGGGAAAGTGGTAAAAGCATTGCATCATAACAGGTCTGGCCCACTGGAGAACTTAAGGTCATTTAGTCTACTACTCATCCAGAGAAAGCCAGCACACAGAGGAGGGGGCTCACAGAAACACAGTCCTTTCTAAACAGCAAGCATGCAAAAAAATCTGCAGAAAGGCTGGTGGAACATATTATTCTATGCATATATTATAATATATGTCATCAGTTTATCAGCTATTTAAAAAACAAATCTGGAGTCAGCAATCGAACACACCCATAAAAACACACACTGACTCTCTCTATAATGCTAAATACTATTCTCTCATATGTACATGTGAAGCAAATAAAATAGAAAACTGCACAATAAGTAGATGTAGAGAGATGTGTGTGAATGACGTTTGATGCGCGAACTGTCGTGTCACCGTAATGAGAAGCTTTTGCTTTCCATGTCAGGAAATTGTTCCGAGTTCAACACGATGATGTATCCTCTTTGATAACGCTGAAGAGATCTTCATATGCTGACGCAGTGAGAGGACTTAATGACTCAAAAAGTGCTGCTCTCCATCTAAAATGAAACTGTGCTGGGTGAGGGTAACCATTAGTGAAGAAAGAAGACTGTCTTTAAAGCTGCACGTCAAGTTCTGATCCTCGCTTTGCTGTCATGGCTGTCTTTGTCTGTCGTGGCGGCATCCAGGTTAGAAAGTCAGGCAATTTAGCTGCAGTTTAATTACAAGATTAGCTCCAGTTGGTTTTTTTGTTGTTGTTGTTGATTTTTTTTTTTTTTTAATGACTGGCTGTTATGATGCACAAGTTTCTCCTCATTAGCTGGTGATACACAGTGTCTCTGTGTCAATGACAACAGAAAAAATATTTACTCAAAAAGCTGGAATAAAGTTTGCGGAAACAAAAACAAGTCATTCTAATGATGTGGAGGAGCATTTCCGTGCTGGTTAAACATGCTGAAAAATATATTTGTCTCAGTTCTTTCTTTCTTTACAGTTTCCTGCTAGTATGCCCAAATTCTGTCACAAGGGACAGAAACTGTATGTATTCATAAAGAGAGGCATTTGCATAGCCATTCTTTTCGGGAGATTTATAAAGCTCTGTGTATTTGCACACACTCGTGCCTGATTTTCACTCCTATCCCATAGTAATTAGTGAATGCAGAGACTACTTTACTGATCACTTGTGTATGGGATCACTATTTGCATCACCAATTTGAAACAGAAGAGTGAAATATTACCAAAGATGAGATTCACAGCCTCAGAGTTCTTGAATCTTATCTGGATAACATCAAGGTTAATTAAATAAAATTAAATTTTATTTATATAGCACCAAATCAGAACAAACAGTCGCCTCAAGCCTCTTAAACTCTGGGTTTTCTGTAGGTATATTGCCATGATTACATCTGGTGTAAGCCTAACGGCAGCTTAGATGTCAACAGGTATGACATCACCACCTACTCAATCAGTTCCCATCCCTGGAAGCTCCCTCAGATCTCTGTGTGGACAGTAGAAGGGCACAAAAGCCTTTAATGTCTTTGTGTTTCCCTGATGAGCATCAGTGATAAATATAGACACAACTTAGACATGTTTTTCCTTGATCTTTTTCCTGTTGGCTGCAAACTATTTTATTGTTCTATAAGCATTAACATATTTGCTTGAAACCTATTTGTAACTTGATGCTCTTATGTCAAATTAGCATCTAGTCTAGTGTTTGAATTTTGTGTTTCTGTTTCTTACTCTCAGAGCTCAAACATACTCGGGCTGCAGGTGGAAGGATGCAAAGTAGAACCATATCTTAAACACATGCATTTCATTAAATATTTGATAACAATCCATCAGATTCTCCTGTGTTTTAATGATAGATCTGGGATATTGATGAGTCTGTTAACTTACACAGTCTGCACTTTTGCCAGATTTCTTTTCCGGCTTCACATAGGCGAAACTTTATCAATAGAGCGCGTCTTGTCAAGTCTTACTGACCGAATCCATACAATGCTTTTAATAATAAACTACTGCACAGCGCTTTACCTCTCCCACATATCACACCCTGTAGCAGCTGAGTTACTTTCAGCCTGTATTAAGTGTTTAACCTCTCCATTTTTGCAGTTTTATCCTCCTTTGTGAAATCATCCCTTCTGTGAACTCACCTTGCAGTACAAGGCCTTAGTCCAGGCCATGGATTTACACCGCACAGGGATCACGTTCACATTTAATAAACACTAACATCATCTTTTGACTTAAAACTTATCAGTTGGAAAATTCACTGCAAATTGCGTCACTTTTAATGCCAGAAAAAAATCATGTCATTTTTGCACCTGATGCGCTTGTCATAGTTGGCTCTAAGAGTGTTAATGTAATTGGAAGGCTGGAGGAAGATGTTATCAGAATGTGCACGTAATTGGCACAAGTGTTTGGCTCAATGCTTTGAGCATCATGCCAAAGTGTTGGCTCTGTCTGCTTTTCTGTGTCCTTACACTGAATGTTTATAGCTGAGCTCTGCATGGTTCTGATCATCAGTCATACCACTTTTTTTTTGATGTACCAGAGCAGCGCTCATCGTGGAGAACTGGTAGGAGGGAGAAAATCACAGATTGGTCCATAATAAAAACATAACCTTTGCTTTTATCTTTCTGGACACACACAGATTTGAAGTGTGTTAGATTAGTGTCTGAGTCTTATAATATGCCATCCAGTATCACTGTAGTTTGGGATTTGCAAAAACTCTTTGTCCCAGCAGGTGGCTGTGAGCCAGATTTTTTCCTTTGTTGCGGTTCTGCACATGTCATGCAAAATAAAGAAATTGATAAAAAAACATTAAAAAAGGCCAAGGCACACATTTATGCACCTCTAACAGTAACTTCATTAGAACATGGATCACTTATGCTTTGACTTCCCTTCTCTGGATAAATCCTGTGCTCCAGTTGAGCTGTCCAGAAAAAAAGCTGCCCTGACCTCTGAGAGTCCACACAGTCTCCACTGGTTTCAAACAAAAGAGCTGCCTCTCATTGCTCTAAATTGCTGTTCCAGGAGAAAAACACATGCCTAAAACCTCATATTACACTGTTATTGGTAGATTACTTGTTTTATCAGCAGGACTGCTAGTTGTTGACTTGTAATTTGCACTAGTGATGATAGACTGAGGTGAAATAACCTGGCTGCATGTGTGTTGTACATGCACTGTATTACCAAACGTTCATGGCCACAGGTGTATAAAACCTACATGTAGGGATGCAGACAGCTTCCGCAGATGTGCTTCTGGAAGAATGGTCAAAAATCCCATAAACACTTGTAAACCTTATGCAAAGCCTTCCCAGAAGAGTCGAAGCCATTGTAGTTGCATATTAAACCCTATGGATAAAGAATGGGATGTCACTCAGGTTTGTATGCTTGTGAAGGCAGATGAGAGAATACTTTGGCAGCATCGTGTATTTGTGCAGCGTTAGCACATCCCCTGCAGAACCTCCCACTCCTATTTTTTTGGATTAAATTATTTACAGTTAACTTAGTGAGAGTAAATTGTACATCAAATCAGGCTTTATTCATTCTAAAAAAATGTGCTTGCATAGGGAGGAATGTGTGAGGCACATTTTCACTGCACATTCTTCTTTCATAAACACTCGTTTACATGTGCGGAAAAGCTTATGCGTCGCTGTTTGTACATCTGGCCCCTACACCTAAAGACTGTTTTGCGTCCTCAGTCATTCAGAGACGCTTTAAAATAAAGCTTGCGACAACTCTGGCTTCTCTTATTTTTATCTGCATGGCTCATCCGATTGCAAACCACAAATCAATGATCTATTGTGCTGTCTCCAGGGGCTGACAGATAATATGCAAAACAGCTCCGTCTGCATTCAGCAGAAAGCATAAATTTGCAATGAAGTCCTGGGAGGACCTCACTACGACTGCGATTAGGAAATGAGATTGTACCGGGATAATGCTGTGCAACATTTTTGCCTCCTCAGCATTCTTGTTGCGCATCTTTACCATCATGCTTTATGGGGCACCATAAAACAAAGATTATTAGAAGCACCTGCACTGAACCACTAAAGTTTCTGCTTTGAAATAAAAAAAAGTGCAGACACAAATTTTCGCCTCTCTTGGCATCTACACAGTGGAAAAGCAGTCAGATCGAATTGGCACCCACGGGACTGCTTTGCTAGAAATGTTGAAGGTTGAGGTGAACATTGATTAGTGGCGGCAGTGCAGGTCGTGCCCCCATTCTGCATCAATATGTCAAAGTTGCCCTTTTCCCCTGCACAGTCCCAGTTGTGACTGCAAATCTCTGGCTGTCAAATCTGTGTATGATTTCTGGGCTGAAATGTTTGACTTTAGAACATGAGACCACTGCGTAAAATACAGAGCTCATGAAGCCACTCTTTTTACGGGTGTAAAAATAAAAACATGTGATGCGTCACAGTGTGATTTCACATTATGTGAAATAACCCCATCTGGAACAAACAAACCAGGGTCGGGTGTCTCGAAAGGGTCGGGGATAATCTGGCTTCTTGGAGGCAAAATATAAAGAAATGAGGCGCAGCTCAAGACTTTTGTAATAACTTCAGGTGTAATTTTATTGTGTGTCAGCACCACCACATGATCGCGCTCTCTGTATTGTATACAGTATGTGAGGGGGAAATGGCTTTGTTTCTGGGGATACAGTACACTCTCCCATACTGTAAATAGATTTTCCCTCCACAATGAGATTTTCTCTTCTCACTGCATTTGCTTAGCCTGGCAACCTTCTCTGAGAGCCAGCACCTAAGGCAGTTAGTCACATTAGGGCTGTATCCTCCATACATCACAATGTGGTGTCTGGCTTGTCAAGAGAAGCCTGAAAAGATTTTTGAAACCCTTACCTTTGTCCCCCCTGGAGTTATCAGAAAAGTTATCACTCAAAGAGGCCCTAAAGCTGTCACTCAAACAATGATGAATGCTAAACACACGGTGTGCATTTCTAAGTGTGTGAATGTTTACTCGTTTTAAAGCAAGTCCCATTTGGTTACATACATCCTTGGCCCCTGCCTTTTGGTAATCACCCGCTCAGGTCCTCCTCTTCCAGCTGCTGTGGATGGTTTAGGTACGAAGGTGGAGATTAAACACGGCTCTGAAGTTTTCCCTTTCAAAAACACCCTCCACTCTGCCAGATGCCAGATCCCCCACTCTCTTATCTCGGTGGGCTTTGAAACTCGCAGCAAAAACAAGGCAAATAAGTTGGTGAGTCTGCACAGATTTTTCTTTTTCATCAGCTTCAAAACAGCCACTGTGGCAGATGTAAAAATAGAAACTGTCATAAAAGCATTAATCATTTAACTCTGTATGACGCCAATCAGCTGGATCTCGACTGTACCCTGCACAAAGTATTCCCCAGGTTCGAGCTGCAGAGGGAGCATAATCACAGGAGACAGCTTTGTTCTCACAGCCATGTTCTATGCTGAGATCGCTATCTGAAGAGGAACATCTGTCTGTCTGAAGCCATAAGCTTTTGTCATACCAGGCTCCAGCATCCGGCTCAGTAAGAAATCCACTTAGCACACGCACGCACACACACACACAAGCATGGGAACAAACTGATAACAAATACACATCAGAATCCAGCACCAGCAAAAAACACAAGGAACGTGTATCATTTTCTCCCTGATGCTCTGACAAAAGAGTAGCATAGGAGCAGCATTCAAAGTAATCGCACAGCCTTTTCAAAGAAGCTGAAAGCTTACCCTCTGGATGGTAGGTATCGCTGTTATCTTGCATCGTAAATGATCAAAATTATGTCCTGGACTTTTTGGAAAGTGCTGGGGAATATGTATAGCTTCCATCCACAACCACATGTTCACAAAGCATGCAGATTTCTTGTCAGAGCGGCAAGCCTGCAAGGAACATATTAGAATGCAGCATGTGACAAGTAGCACAGCTTCAGGGTTCCTGCAGGGGACCAGACTGATTTAGTGTCTGCCAGACTGATGAGCCTGAAAGGCACACAGTTATTGGCCCCGACCACACTAGCCAGGTGTGAGAGAAATTACAGCTTTTAGCTGGGAGCAGCACCTTTGCCCAGAGAGAGGTTTGGCAGAAGAGAGACTGGGCACATGTTCTTTTGCAGCCCAAAATTGCTAGAGATGTATGAAGTTGTCAGCTGCCTCCACACATTATGAATTGTCAGGTGTTTTTGCAGCATATACAGTAGATGTCATACGTAAAATGGGAGGCCAAAAAAATGCAATTAATAAAATGTGCCAGTTCCACATTTTGGGTATGAATTTAGTACATTCTTTTGCTGCTCCATTATCAGCTTGTACAATTGTAGCCATTCAGTCTTTTGCAAGTATCGCTACAGCAGATGGAAAGTCAGAGATAGCCTATATTTAGAGCTGCCCTCCCATCATTGCAAAATGTTCTCTATCGACTGTCAGGCTTCTCTAAATTGGAAATTATCTTTTCAGTTGCCAGAGTTCTGTAATGTCACAGATCTTATGATGTCTTCTGTGTGTTATTTGCAAGGGACAACTGTGGTTTGCAGCCCAGCCAAACAAACATAGACTTTAACATGAAAACTGGTAAATGTGATAGAAAATTAAAACCAGTGGTGAACCTTTCTTTCAAAGATCACTTTCTGTTATTTCCATTAATTGTTTGAAACAATAACCTCACAACAAACCCCACTTTTGTTATTATTTATTTATCAGGTTCCATCATATGATCTTAAACAGTGGCCATTTAACTGTTACTGTTAAACTACATATGAACTACACATAAGCATAGCAGTAGCTATCTGCTGTACATGAAATTTCTATGATGCACCTTGAAGAATAAAATAAAATAAACAAGGTAAATACAAGTTCATTATCAAGAGCATCAGGTATTGAAACTGTTAGTTTTGATGCCTCAAACAAAGACAGACATACTGAATTCTGCCCTAAAGGCCACAGATGAAGGGTACTTCATGAAGGGTACTTCATGAGGACTTAGACCTTTCATGTTTCTTATAGTCCGTACCTTGGTCTTAATTTAAGATCTGTGTTTATTTGTGATTGACTAGATTGACCTATACTGCTATCTTTCATCACTGACAGTGCTGTGTGTGTGATGTTGTTGTGGTTTCAGCACAGCTCTTCTATTTTAATTTCTTGTGTCTTCTCTGTCCACAAGAAAAAAAAATAGTTTAGAAAACTGTTAAAAAACGTATTTAAAACTAAAGTTATTTTGTTATTCAATATGCAAATAAGAAACTGAATGCATGCTTTTGTACCCAAATTTGAGCCGGCACACTGGACTTCATCCATCCATCTATGTGGATTAACCATTACAGAAACACAAGAAATTATTACAATACTGTTAATTTAGTGCACTTGTGACATAAACCTTACATTATGTGGTGTTCTGATAAATTTATTAAACACACTAAGGTCAGAGGAAGCAGACCACTGTGTCACACACAGATGTAAAACTGGCTGCGCAGGCGATTCAAATAGCTGTTTTATATTCTCTCACTTAAAATTTAACTTCCGTGTAATTCCAGTTTATCTGTTGCCGCAGCGTCTGTACTGTCATGTTGTGCTCTCCAACACATTTCATGTAGCAATAGATCAATACTGGCATGTTGTGGTCATAAAAAAATAGATTGTTAAGCTAATGAAATCCATTAGAGACTTGTCGGAGACCCTTATTTGCATCTTTTCTAACTGGCTGCAGGGAACTGGGAGAAATCCTGCTATTCTGTATCTGTATTAACTGCATTATGGTGATGAGTTATTATTTATAAAACTCTTGTGCACTTTTATGAAAATAATTTTCTTATCTAATGAGCTCTTGTATTTTTTCCCTCTGAAGATATGCTGTTTTAGAGAATGACTGCGCAGACTGATTGAGTGCACTGAGTGCTTTTCCTCAGCCCCCATAGCTGCTACATATGGGGTGGTACAAATAACTGTTCTACAGAGTATTTTGTTCAAGTTATTATAATTCTTTTTGTCATGGATCATACAAAAACACTGATCTCAAAGATATCTGCATCTGGATTACTATGCAAACCAGAAACTAGCCGACCACTTTAACCTCCAGTCTTTATCTAGCCATAGATGTCCACTACTGATTTTTCTAGCTACAACCAGCCCTGCTTCCCAAGGGATAAAAAGGGCCAGTTTTCTCCTCCATGAATTGCCACCTTATCATGATGGAGGGTCTCCCATGGCAAATTGGTCCTGGGCCAGGGGACAGGTAAAGAGAAATTCTAACGACCCCTATCTAGCTACCTAACTAACGCCCACACATCAAGGGAACAGGTTGCCCTACCCAAGACAGGGTCCCACCCTGGAGCCAGGCCTGGGGAGGGAGCTCGAGGGAGAGGTGGCCAGGCATTAGCCACTAAAAGGAGACATGGGCCTGCCCTCCTGTAGGCCAACCACTCACAGGAAGTGTTATAGGGGTCGGGTGCAAAGTGTGTCGAGTGGTGGTCAAAGGCAGAGGCCCTGGCAGACTGATCCCACATATACTGACACTTCAGTATATGTATGTCAACAATTTAAGTACAGTTGATGCAATTTTCACTTTGGGATAAATGCTGGATTGAATGCATATTCATAGAATGGGAGAATTCTGCTCTTTTTTATTTAATTTCATATAAAAATGTATATTAGTGGCACTGTTTCCTGGAAAAAGGACAAAAACTTGCAGCTATGATTGTGCATCATTGCTGCTTCAGCCAAAATTAGATGTAACATCCTTCTGTATATTGCTACAGCAAAGTCTAGAAACTGATTACAGTTTACTCATTCAAACCAATGCTTGATATGCACATATCCCAACAGGCTTTAGCATTAATATTGTCTTATTTATTATTCATCTTCTATGTTTCTTGCACTGTGTGTTGTCAGCATTTTTATTGGGAACACATGCGTTTTGAAAAATGATTTCAGAGCCTGTGTTTCCCCTGAGGAATGACAGACCATTAGGATAGGATTTCTCTAAATCAAGGCTTTTCACCTCAGACTTGGTGCACAATTCATCACTGCTGCACTCTTCACTAGGATATACTTTATCATCAGCACTGAGATAATAAACAGACACATTGTTAACTGTATTTATGTGGTTTGTTCTGTTTGTACTTTGAATAAGAATATGCAGAAATGATGTGTAGTGATAGAGGTGGAACATATTTCAACCAGTGAGTTTACTGCAGCACAATATTTCACTAACACATCTGTGATGAATCTGTCTTAGTCTGAAGAAGCTCTTGGTGACTTTTAATCTTGGCTGTAGTCTCCTGGCAGGTGGTCTAAGTGCCCTTCATTACAGGCTGATCCTTCTCCAGAGAATGTACTCCACTGCCTGCTGAAGACTGGGCCTCCCACATTACCTGCAGACCATTAATTAACAAGATGAGAGCTTCATCTCAGCAGTGGCCCTCAGCTTCACAAACCACAATCACTTAGAGACTGTAATATTTCTAGGCAAGATCAATGGTGGCTCTGATTTCATAAATCAACCAATGAGACACCCAGCCAGGCAGTAACCATCAGCTAATGTCGAAACGGAGAACACATTGGAAAGGGATGACCCTAATTTCTGGATCTCAAAGGTTGTTTATGATTTGCAGCCCTGTTTAATGTGCATGTTGTGAGACACAACAGCTAAAGCAGACCTCTTAAGATTATCTTTTGTGTGTATGTCTGTATACTCACCAGAGGTGAGTCACTGTACTTAAGTAGATTTTTCAGGTATCTGTACTTTTTTCTGACTACTCGTTACTTTAGGTTTAACACATCTGAGAGAAGTTAGCATTTCCGGTCACTGTGGAATC